>CAUYSK010021492.1:0-101904 GCA_963575035.1 Avahi laniger
TTCTTTTCAGGCTGTAGGACTGGAATCTCAGTTTCTCCATGGCTGTCAGCCACAAGCTGCCCTACATTCCATCCTGAAGGCATTCTCGCCTACGACAGCTCACGGCACAGCAGCAGGCTTCTTCACAGCCAGTGAGGAAGAGTCTCCTAGCAAGGTGGACATTACAATTACAATCTTATGTACAGTAACCATATACATGTAGTGACATTCGTCTGGTTACTTTTCCCATGTTCTTCGGTTAGAACCAAGTCCTAGATCCTGTCCACACTCAAGGGAAAAAGATTATTCAAGGACATGACTGGAGGAGATAGGAATCCTGGTGCTGCCTTAGAGCGTGATGCCCGAAACACAGTTTTTACATTTTAAATATATGACATGTAGATAACGGATGTCTGGGTTTTGTTCTTTTTCATTCTGACAACTTCTGCCATTAATTAGAATATGTAATTTATTAATATTCGATATAATTATTTACACAGGTGGATTTGTGTATACCATTTTATTATTTGTTTTCCACTTGTCTTCATGTGTTGCCGCTGTTTCTCCTTTGCTGCTTTCTTTATATACTTGAATACTTTTTATAATTTCATTTTAATTTTCCTATTGACTTTTTAGCTATACAAGTTTGTATTATTTTTTAATAATTGTCCTAAGAATTGCCATATAGATCCTTAACTCTTCAGAGTCCACTTACAGTTAACATTGCTTCACTTCATGTAATACGTAAGAATCTTACAACTGTATAGTACCATACCACCTCACCATTCTTTATTTTATAGTATATAGATAAAATATCCAAATACATACTACATTTTAAAAGACAATGTAATAATTTACATCATTAAATGGTTATGTGGTTTATAAATAAGTAAAAAGAAAAGAAGCAACAAGAAACTGCTGGTTTTCTGGCTTCCATATTTTCTAGTGAGAATTCAACCACTAATTGTATTATATTCTCATATACATAATGTCTCATTTTTCTTTTGATGCTCTCAGTAAAACATGAATTCTGCCATAAAGAGTGGAGAAACAGAAGCAAATACCTTCAAAAATATAATAAGTGATAAGATCATTGACAAGGTTTTTTGTTGTTGTTAGCTTAATTCTAAAGGAAAATAATTTGATTATTATTAATAAAAATTTTTTCTATATTTTTTTCCTGAACACTGAGGAACAAATACAATGATACTCAAAAATAGCTTTCCTCAAATAAACCGACAAATAGTTGTCCTGAAAGTACATACATATGTACATGGATATATGCATATGGGTATTTGAAAAGACAGTCACATGTTGCATAATGACATTTTAGTGCCACGTATATGATGGAGTCCCATAAGATTATAATGAAGCTGAAAAATTCCTACATACACTAAGGTTGTAGTAATTGTGTTACAATTGCCTTCAGTATTCAGTACAGTAATGTGCTGTACAAAGCCTAAGAACAATAGGCTATACCATACAGCCTAAGTGTATAGTGGGCTATACATTCTATGATGTTTACACAATGGAGGAATCACCTAACGATGCATTTCTCAGGACATATCTTTCTTGTTAAGCAATGTGTGACTACATATATGTAAGAAAACTATATCCTGTATTTTCTTACCTTTTTCTCTAAAATATATACTTTTTCAAAACTACAATAAAAATGCATGGTGACAGAGGTGTTCAACTTGAGGTAATCCATCTTTCAGAGAAATATCACTATACTGACTTATTATTTTATCAGCTGTACTACAATTTACTTAGGCAATGTAGAAAAGTGAAAAGTGCCATAGTTTGTTGACTTGTCCAAGCAGTAAATGCTATAGTCAGTATTTTATATCATAGCGCTCTTAAACATGTCAAAATGAATTTCTTCCAAAGCCTGTGAATAAGATCTGGATAAACTAAATAAAAATAACTGTCTGGAGGACTGTCTTCAATCACTTTCTCTCCTCCTTCTGAAAGTATTAAGCTGCTAAAATATTATTTTACCTTAGTTGTAATTTTCTGAATCTTTATCTTTCTACATCACTTCGTATATTTTAAAGCTTTCTTTGCCTTATTCTCAAAAGCCCTGTATAAGTATAAGGAGGTTGAGAGAAGATATACCAGGTAGGTCCCTGTAGGTATATTTTATCAAGCAGTCCTGATGGCCACTGTCTGGAATATATCAACTTTTCTGTTTGTTTGTCATGAATGAATTAACTGCAACACATCCAATGCTTGTCCTTGCTTCTGATATTATAACCAGGACAGATATCATAATGACATGCATGTATTGGCTGATTTGAGAAGCTTCCTTGGATACTATTACCTTATTTTTCTACCCAATAAATCTACCTACTTTTTGATTAAGCCTCATAAATATGATATCTGTTATATTAGTAAAGAATAGCATATTCGTGAGGTCTTACTGATTTTTCTTATACATCAGACTGCCAGCTATATAACTTCAAACATATATTAACTTCAAACATTTCAAATTATGCTTGGAAGTACCACTGTGATCTGAAATTAACTTTTAAAAATGTGCAAGGAAACATTTCCAGAGCATGAAAATTTTAGTTTGAGTCATGTTTTCCTCTGCCTAAACTAATGTCAATATAATGTAAGTACTTTAATATTTTAATATAAATACTTTAATTTCTCTAGCATATTGCTAACCCCTCCACACCAACATTTTTTAATTCTGATTATAAAAGATTAAGGGACAAAGACTTACTTGGCCTTTTAATTCAAGTTTCTTGGAAAATATTGTGAAAAGAAAATGAAACTTAATGGAAAGCTCATTAAGTCATGAGCTTTCACAAGGAACGGATGGTGCGAAGGGTGAACACTTAAGGGGAGAGTCGGTAAGGACGAGCCCACATTTTAACAGTAGCAGAAGCCAAAACAAACAAAAAGTTCAAGAGTCAACTAGAGGCCAAGCAGTGCCTCTCTCTATTGGCCATAAGCAAGGATTCACAAGCAGATCTATCTAATGCCAACACCTTGTCACCATTTCCATTACAATCCACTGCCTGATACAGTTGGCAGATACCAAGGAAAAGTATATCTTCCACGGGCTTCATTTTCTCCAAAAAAAAAAAGTGTTCTTACTTCAAATGATACTACAATAAAATGCTAACTCCAAACTATCAGGAAAAATGCTTAAAGCACATTTTCAACAATAAGAAATACATTCTAAGTTGATTTATATGACAATAAAAGTTTATTGAACTTTAATAAATGGGTATAGCTTTTTCAAACTTCTAAGCAAAAATAAACTAAATTTCATACTCAGTAATGGTTATGCCAGTTATTTTTTAATACATAAAATCAGGCAAGTGGCATAACAATTATATATCTCCTAGAACAGCACACTGTAAGTGAAAATAAAATGAATCAAGTTCCACGATTTTTTAATCTACAAAAAAACAAAAAGCTCAATAACTTTAATTGGTGATTTGACTGCAAGGAGTTGACTAAATATTTTGATTTGGTACCAACACAGCCATGTAATTTTTATTTCTGTAAAATAAGATTACTAATATTATAAATCAATTACAAAACTCAGCTACCATGACGAGCTAAAACTTAGACTGACTACTGTTAGCCCTAACATTTCTAAAGCTTATTAAACACTAACATATTCTCTGAACCCAAATGTTTCTCTCCATTGAAACAGAGAACTGACAGATGTTTTATCTCCCTCATAGTGTTATATATTAAGAAAAAATTATTTAGAATTCTAAGAAATGAATACATATTAAGAGGCTACAAGGAATTCAGTATTTGGGGAAGTGCTAGCAAAAGTAAAGAACAATTTCCATATCTTTCTGGAATCTATATGCTAAGTCAACAACACACCACAATTGAGGATAATTTAATACTAGACTGATTCATTCAAAGATGAGACCCATATTGACTTCAAAGGTCAGAGACATATTTACAGGGAAGATGCACATTAACATGGCATTAAATATGAGCAGGATTTTAAGTAGATCTAAGGGAGGAATAGGTACTTTTCAGGCAAAATAATTTTAATAGGTAAAAGCAAGATAAATAATCATAAACTCATAAAATGGTGGCGAAAGGCCCCCAGTGCTACCATGAGAGAACCAAGCAGCTGCAGGATTATTCCCTTTCCCTTCTAGACAGCTCCAAATGACACTGATAAAAGTTTTCATATGATGAGAACAAGAATTAAAAGAACCAGGTAGAACCTGATTAGGTGCAGGAATCACTCAGTCTGTTGCCATCCATTATGTTGCCTATCTCACTCTGATCCTTTCTGAATTGTAATTTTCCTAAAGAATGAAAAAAGAACCCCAATAATAATAAGTGTAAACCTATATCTAATCAGAAAAACAGCATCATTAATTTAAAAGATAATATATGCCTGCCACTTTTTCAGCAGAAACAGGAAACACACTAGAGTCATGCACGGCAGAGTGACTCAGCCATATACAACAGTGCTCCCATAAGATTATAATGCAACTGAAAAATTCCCGTCACCTCGTAAAATCGTAGCCATCTTAACGTCATAGCGCAACTCATTACTCACGTTGTTTGTGGTGATGTTGATGTAAACAAACTTACTTATACTGCCAGTCATATAAAAGTATTACACATATATTATATACAGTACATAATACTTGATAATAATAAACAACTATGTTATTGGTTTATGTAATTACTATACTATACTTTTTATCATTTTTGTCATTTTAGAATGTATTCCTACTTACTAAAAAAAAAGTTAACTATAAAATAGTCTCGGGCACATCTTTCAGGAGGTATTGCAGAAGAAGTCATAGGAGATGACAGTGTCATGTGTGTTATTGCCCCTGAACACCTTCCAGCAGGACAAGATGTGGAGGTGAAAGACAGTGATATTAATGATCCTGGCCCTGTGGAGGCCAAGGCTAAAGTGTGTGTTTACATTTTAGATTTTAACAAAAAAAGTTTAAAAATTAAAAATGAAATAAAAATGTTAAAAATAGAAAAATTCACATAAAATAAGGAGATAAGCCATAAACAGTCAATTTCAATAAGAGGTCAAATCTTTCTACAGTGAGACTTGAGGAGAAGTGGAAATTAGAAGTTCAAAGGACCATAGGATCAATGAGCACCGTGGCCTACTGTGCCCTGACCCCCACTGGAGATGTTCTAGAAGGAGTGGGGAGCAGGGCTTGCGGGAGTTACAGCCACACACTGGCTAATTCTTCCTCGGGATTGGCCAGAAAAAGTTTTATTTCAGAATATCATACACTTAAATAACAGAGCGTATAAATTTAAAAATATTAATGTGGCAATATGAAAAGATACTGTACCCAAGATCCAAGATAATAGAAAGCAATATAATTAGTGATTGGTCAAAGGATAAACTGTAATTATATTTAATAATAATAATAAACTATCACATTGAATATAGACAAATTCTGAAGTTCTTTTGCATAATCAAAGTAGGCATACTTAAAAAATCATATATTATATATAATAACGCTATACATATATACACACACATATATATGTATGTGTGTGTGTGTGTGTGTGTGTATTTCTATCCCTAAATGGCCAAACAGAAATCTCTATAAAGGGATATACCTCCTAGTTATAAATAGGTGGATATGCTAGAGGAGAGCTGGGAAACACACACAAAAAAAACAAATAAAATAGCGTTAAATCAAAAATGTTAAAGATAGAAAGAAATTAAACCAACATTCTAAATATAGTAAAAAAATTCCAGGGATGGCAGGTGGCCAACACTCCTTCTTTTTGTGCTGAAAGACAAAATCTCTAATTGCACAGAGCACCCTGTAGAGAAAATGAATTCAGGCTGATTTGCAGAAAGAATGACATTTACTAAAGCAACACTACCTTCTATTTCCTAAAGATCACAGGTGTTCCTTGGAGACATGTGCACAAATAAAATCAAAGATTAACTTTTACTTTAAAGATTGTTACATGGTCATTTTGTTTAGAGTAGTGACCAAATTTTGAAGAAAGTAATATGCTAAATGCCTGTAATAGAAAACCTCAATCTTTCCCATGTATTAAGAAGATGACTACAAATGAGAAACACATTTATTCTTTCAATAGCATTGTCCAACCTAAACACATGCATGTACACTTTTGACAATATGACTTAAAATCATCTTGAATTATTTAAGAATAGGTTAACTTAATGCTTACCAAGAACAATATAAATCATAACATAAAGCGTAGGCAACACAAGATTAATATTCCTTTACTGGCAACTAAAGTAAAATAATAGTATGATGTGCATCATTTTAAACCCAGAGATACATTTGATTCCTTTATGTTTGTGTTATATGAGATTTGAAACATATTTTGCCAAGACTCTTCATGGTGTACATGACAGAAATCCAACCCAAGCTGTCATAGGCGAAAGGAGAATGTATTAGTTCAAATAACTGAAAAGTCCAATTGCAGATCTCTCTAAGCCTGGTTGGATCTAGGGCTCAAGCTGGGTTTTTAAGGATTTAGTGTTGTTCTACCTCTTGGCTCTGTTTAGACTATATCTCAATTTCAGGCAGAATCTCACTTCTCTTTGGCACCATCTCTGCCTACTCCTCCAAGATTAAGCTCTGTATGAGGAGATTTTGTATGTAGAAATTCATATGCATATATTTTGTATGTAATTATATGCTTATAGCAACATGTTAGGATCTAAATATTCAACAGAATATTGGATCAAAAAGAAAGCAAATAACACTTACAGCACAATAAATATAAATAGCACATATACACAAAAATACAGTGTGCAAAAAATGAATAAGGAAAATGTGGTGTGTGTGTGTATGTATACATCCAGCTGACCCTTGAAAAACATAGGTTTGAACTGCACAGTTCCACTTACATATGGATTTTTTTCAATAAAATTTATGCTGAGTATACCTGCCTCTCTTGCCTCCCTTTCTACCTCCTCCACCTCTTCTGCCTCTGCCACACCTGAGACAGCAAGACCAACCCCTCCTCTTGCTCCTTCTCTTCAGCCTACTCAATGTGAAGACAAGAATGAAGATCTTTATGATGATCTACTTTCCCTTAATGAATAATCAATATATTTTTCTTATTATTTTCTTAACATTTTCTTCTCTAACTTATTTTACTGTAAGAAAACAAATATAATACATATATAAAATATGCATCAATTGATTGTTTATGTTATCAGTAAGGCTTCAAGTCAACAGCAGGCTATCAGTAGTGAAGTTCTGGGGGAGTCAAAAGTTATACATGAATTTTCAACTGCATGAGGGATTGGAAACTCTAACCCCCACATGTTAGGGGCAACTGTGTATGTGTATGTGTGTGCGTGTGTAATATATACACACGCACACATATTACATAATATTCCATTATATAATGAATGATGGATAGAAATAGATAAAATGTGGTGATTGTGTGTATATATCTATATACATACACACACACATACACACATATATATACCGCTTTAAAAAAAAAATCCTGTCTTTTGTAGCAGCATGGATAAACCTGGAGGACATTATGCTAAATGAAATAAGTTAGACATATAAAGACAAGTACTACAAGGTCTCATTTACATGTAGAAACTAAAAAAGTAAAAGAAATATTAATAATAACGATCACAGCAGAACAAGATAAAATAAAGACTGAAAAAAGCAATACAAAGGATCAATGAAAATAAAAGTTTTTTTCTTTGAAAAGATAGCTACAATAACCAAGAAAGGGCTGGGCGCGGTGGCTCACGCCTGTAATCCTAGGTCTCTGGGAGGCCGAGATGGGCGGATTGTTTGAGCTCAGGAGTTCAAAACCAGCCTGAGCAAGAGCGAGACCCCATCTCCTACTAAAAAAAATTAGAAAGAAATTAATTGGACAACTAAAAATATATAGAAAAAATTAGCTGAGCATGATGGCGCATGTCTGTAGTCCCAGCTACTTGGGAGGCTGAGGCAGTAGGATCACTTGAACCCAGGAGTTTGAGGTTGCTGTGAGCTAGGATGATGCCATGGCACTCTAGCCCAGACAAGAGAGTGAGACTCTGTCTCAAAAAAAAAAAAAAAAATAACCAAGAAAGAAGAGAGAAGACCCAAATAAACAAAATCAGAAATTAAAAAGGAGACATTATGAATGATACCATAGAAATACAAAAGATCCTCAGAGCCTGTAAAGAACAACTATATGCTGACAAACTGAAAAACTTAGAGAAAATGGCCAAATTCCTGGAAGCATACAACCTACCAAGATCAAATCAGGAAGAAATAGAAAACATGAACAGACCAATAACAAGTAGCAAGAATGAATCAGTAATATAATGTCCCCCAATAAAGAAAAGTCCAGGACCAGATGGATTCATAACAAATTCTACCAAACATACAAAGAAATACTATCAACTTTCCTGACATATTTCAAAATATCAAAGAAAAAGAAATTCTCCACAAGTCATTCTACGAGGCCAGGGTCCCCTTCATACCAAAATCAGACAACACAATAAAAAAAAGCAAACTACAAGCCAATATCACTGACAAACATAGACACGAAAATCATCAACAAAATAATGGATGTGAGCCTGCACGGAAAAAGGAAACCTTACACAATGTTAGTAGGAATGTAAACTAGTATAGCCACTATGGAAAACAGTATGGAGATTTCTCAAAAAACTAAAAATAGAATTACCATTTGATCCAGCAATCCCACTACTGGGTATTGACCCAAAGGAAAAGAAATGAATATGACAAAAGGATACCTGATTGGCATGTTTATTGTAGCACTATTTAAAGTAGAAAAGACATGGAATCCACCTAAGTTCCCATCAATGGATGATGGATAAAGAAAATGTGGTGTATATATCCAATGGAATATATACCATATTTGGCCAAAAACATAATGAAATTCTGTCATTTGCAGCAACATGGAAGTAACTTGAGGTCATTATCTTAAATAAAACAAGTCAGGCACAAAAAGACAAATATTGCATGTTCTCACTTACATGTTGGAACTAAAAGAAAATTCATCACAGGGAGGTAGAGAGTGCGAAGATATAGAATAGAGACTAGGGAAGGTGAGTGGGAGGTAAGGGGAGAGGATGAAGAGAAGTGGTTTAAAACAGCAGTCTCCAACCTTTTTGGCATCAGGGACTGGTTTCATGGAAGACAATTTTTCCACGGACCAGGTGGGAGGGTGGGGGATAGTTTAGAGATTATTCAAGTGCATTATATTTATTGTGTACTTTATTTCTATTATTATTACATTGTCACTTGCCACTCGCTGATAGGGTTTTGATATGAGTCTGAAAGCAATTAATTTATTATGGTCTCTGTTTAGTGAAACCTCTCTGCTAATGATAATCTGTATTTGCAGCCACTCCCCAGCACTAGCATCACTGCCTCAGCTCCACCTCAGATCATCAGGCATTAGATTCTCATAAAGAGCATGCAACTTAGATCCCTCGCATGTGCAGTTTCATGCTCCTGTGAGAATCTAATGCCGCCACTGATCTGACAGGAGGAGGAGCTCAGGCGTTGATGCAAGGGATGAGGAGCAGCTGTAAATACAGATGAAGCTTCAGTAGCTGGGCCCACCGGCAGCTCACGTGGTGCTGTGTGGCCTGTTGGTACCAGTTTGTGGGCTGGTGCTTGGGGACCACACTACAGACATACAGGTAGGTAGAAGGAATAATGTTTGATAGCAGAGTAGGATGACTATAGTTAACACAAATATATTGTACTTTGGTGGTGAATACCCTAAATACCCTGACTTTTGTATACCCCGAAATTTTGTATACATTGCATACATGTAAAAAAACTTCACACGCACCCCATAAATGTGTACAAATAAAAAATAAATAAACTGAAAATGTTGGCATTAAAAAAATCACGTTGTACACCTTAAATATACACAATTTTATTTATCAAGTATGCCTCAATAAAGCCAGGGAAAAAAGAACAGGTTTATATAGAAGTACATCTGTCAAATACATTAGAATGAATATCTGTGAAAAGGAGGAAAACAAAAGTAGAAAAAAGGGGGAAAAGTAAAATAAAATAACCTAAGAGAAAGCTATGCAAAGACAAACCAACGATTTTTTGCACAATGAACTGGAGTCAGGTGGATAATTATTTTGTATACGGGACAGAGCGCAAGTAGTCACCTCATCACCCTCCAATTCGTGCCCAACCCCATGCACAGCACAAACAGGTGTCACTTAAATTCAAGCTAAAAATCATTTCTAACAAAATTGAGCAGTTAGGGAAAAGCCGATATCAACACCAACACTCTGAAGTAGCACTCTTCTCTTTCAGCCAATATTGGTCCTGACAGAAGCAGGTTCAGTTTGCTCACAGCACACTCACTGTAAAGGCAGAGCTGGTCCACCAATGTGGTCTGCCCCACCCTACGTGGAATTTCCCCTCAGAATTCCTGCTGAAGAGGAACACTGAAGAGATTGTAAAGAAGTGCTAGAAAAGACACTTCTGCAACAGCAAAGGAAACTCTCGTTAGCAATCCAATCCTTTTGAAAGTGTGACCTAAAAACCAAGCATTACCAGACATATTAAGAGATCTAACTACATGAAAGAGAAATACCAAACTGATCCTTGAAAAAGAGAGATAATCAAGGATACTGAGAGTTTAAAACAACTCTAGTATACTCAGAGTGATTATAGTAGTATTATATCCTTAAAAAAAAGACAGAATGCTATGAAAAAGGAAAAAACACGGCACAAGAAGGAGTTTTTCGAGATTTAAAAAAAAATGATTTGTAAGAAAAATAACTACAGAAAGGCTGGAAAAATCATTTAATAAAACCCCTAGAATAAGACCAAAAACACAAAATATATCAGTTTCCTATGGTAAAAAATTACCATAAATTTATGGCTTAAAACAATACCCATTTATTATTTCACAGTTTCTGCAGATCAGAAATCCAGGCATTATATGTCTGATTTCTCTGCTTTGGGTCTCACAGGCTGAAATCAAGGTTTCAGCAGGGATGTGTTCTCATCTGGACTCTGGCAATATTTCCAAGTTCATTCAGGTTTTTGGCAGAATTCAGTTTCTTCTGGCTGTAGGACTGAGATCCCAGTTTTCTTGTTGTCTACTGGCCATGGATCACTTCCAGCTGCTAGAGGCCTTCCTCAGGTTCTATCCACAATGGTTCTCTCAGAACAGAATATTTTTTCAAAACCAGAATCCCTCCTCAGTCTGGTAGGAGGTAGTCTTATATAATGTAAATGTAATTACTAAACATAACTATTCTATCACCTTTTTCCTATAAAGTAACCTAATTAAGGGAGTGATTATCCCATTATTCACAAGTTCACCCACACTCATGAGGAGGGAAGACATGTATTGGGGTGGGGAAGGAGGAAGACATGTACTTGGGTGGCCATCTTGGAACTCTGCCTACCACACTGATAAAGAAGTTACAAAAAGCAGAGAAAACCAACCCAAAGGGCCTGATATTACACTACCAGGAATTCGAAATAGAAAAAAAGGGAGTAAATGGAGGAAAACAGAAAATAAAAAAAGATGAATTTTTTCAGAACTGAAGGGCAAAAAACTTTAGAATGAAAAAAACTTACCAAACACCAAGTACAAAGAAGAAACAGATTCATGTCTAGACACATCATGTCACCAAAGAGAAAAAGAAGATTCGAAAAGCTTCCAAAGAGGAACCAAACAAGCCAACCAACTAACATCTGACTTCAGAGCAGCAATACTAGATGTCAAAAAACAATAAATAATGCTTTCAAACTTCTGATGGGAAAATATTTTTCAACGTAGAATTTTAAAACAAGCTCAGATAACAATCATCTGTAAAGATACAATAAAAATAATTTCTGACACATTCAAAAGTATATATTTTATGTAGAGTATTTTAAAGAAATACATGAGAGTCTACAACAAGTAAGGGAATAAAGCAAGTGAGAGAGAAAGAGGGATAACAAGGGACCCATCTAGAAGATTCAGGAAAGTTCTAAGATGATTGCTGTGATGGGATTCAAGGAGTAGGATAAGGAGGGACAGCTCTGAAAAAGTCATCTTTGGGCAGGAAAAACAAGTAGGCCTGATAGAATAGAGTATGTAATAAAGAAGCTAAAAATATTGAGCCTGTGAGAAAGGAAAAATGTTCAAGAATAAGAGAAATGCAAGGAAAAACAATAACCCCCATAATGGTACAGTTATGAAGCCAAACAAAATGTGTCATGATTTCAAGCTATTTGTAAAATATTTTTAAAAAGAGAATCCATTCAACATTACTAGTGAGAACATTTTCCTTCAAATGGTACTCTACTTCTGGAGACGGAAATGTAATCTTAACAACTATCTGACACCACATGCAACGATATTTTCATAGTCATTATATACTGATTATAGGTATTTAAATATTCTTGTCAGCTATGAACAAATCCCTCAGGACCAGCTTATGGTTTTATTATATAATGTAAATATTAACAACTTTGACAAAGCAAATTCTAACTGACATAAAGTGGAATTAAAGGATGGGGAGGGAGCACAGAGAAAGTGAAGAGAAAGGTTAGGACATAAATATTTTCACGGCAAGGGGAGACCTAAGAGATTATATCAAAGTTGATCAAGCAAGAAACATATGTATATTGTTTAACCTTATCCAGTAGTACTAAATATAATAAAGAAAATATTAAGGATTTTGAGTAGAGAGGAGAAGGGGAGAATTAGTGTAAGAAGAATAGTCATTTTTTCAAATCACAGAGTCAATAGATGATATCTAAATTTGATTCAAGGAATAGATATGTATATTGTCTAAATATGTATGCCGTCTTGAGTTACAGAGGAAACAAAGACAAAACAATGTACAGTGAAAGAGTTTGCCTTTGGAGAATGGCACTCATCAGGGTTTTGAGGAAGTGGGTGGAAGGCAATGGCATTTCATCACAAGCTTTACTATAATATTTGATTGTGTTACTATATATATGTAACAATGTGTTAAAAAGATAACATCTAAAAGTTATTTGGGAATAACATTGTCTCTCTCCAGGAAAAACAGCATATGGAAAATGTTGTCAATATCTATTCTGAAATTCTGTGAGCAATTAATGGACTCAAACAAAAAAAGTAATAATTGAATTCATTAACTTTTTTATTATTTATTGATAATATTGCAAAAACATAAGAAATAAATTTCATAGTTACCACTTATATAGTCTTTTTTGCCATAACTACACACAGTTTTATTTTTTTCCAGCTTTATTGAGGTATACTTCACAAACAAAAATTGTACATATTTCAGGTGTACAATGTGATGTTTGATATATGTATACATTGTAAAATAATTACTACAATCAAGATAATTAAAATATCTGTCACCTGTCATAATTTTAATATTTTTTGTGGTGAGGACTTTAAGATCTACTTATTCTCTTAGCAAATTTCTAAGGCAAAATGAGATATTATTAACTATACTCACCATGCGGTACTTTAGATCTCCAGAACTTATGTATCTTGCATACTGAACCTTCGCACCATTTAATCAACATGTCCCCATTCCCCCACCTTCCAGTTCCTGACAAACACCATTCCATTCTACTCTCTGCTTTTATGTGTTCCACTTTTTTAGATTTCACATATAAGAGTGATCATACAGTATTTGTCTTTCTGTGCTTAGCTTATTTTACTCAATATAATGTCCTCCAGGTTCATCCATGTTGTCACAAACGACAGTATTGTCTTTTTTCCCAAGGCTGTTACTCTGTGTGTGTGTGTGTGTGTGTGTGTGTCTAATAATTTCCTCATCCATTTATCTGTCAACAGACATTTAGGTTGTTTTCATATCTTGACTATTATGAATAATACTTTAATGAATATGAGGTGCAGATATCTCTTCAAGATACTAATATCATCTTCTTTGTGTATATAACCAGAAGTGGGATTGCTGGATCATATGCTAATTCTATTTTTATTTTTTTGAGGAATCTCCATACTATTTTCCATAATTACTGTACCAATTTACATCCTCACCAATAGTGTACAAGGGTTCCCTTTTCTTCACCTCTTAACAAGATAGCACTTATCTTTTGTCTCTTTGATAATGGCCATTGTAACATGTGCAGTGTGATATCTCATTATGGTTTTGATTTGCATTTGTCTAATGATTAGTGATATTGTGCCCCTTTTTCTATACCTGTTAGCCACTTGTATGTCTTTGTTCTGAGAAATGTTTATTCAATTTCTTAACCTATTTTTAATCAGGTATTTTTTCTTTTGAGGTGTTTGAGTTCTTTATATGTTTTACATATTAATTCCTTATTAGGAATATGCTTTGCAAATATTTTCTTTCATTCTATATTTTCTTTTCACTCTGTTGATTTTTTTTTGCATTTTAGCAGGTTTTACTTAGTAATCATCAGCATCAACAAAATTTTTGCATTGTTGTTCTTGTTGTATATGAAAAATTAGAAAAGGTAAAAATAAGGCAATAGAGACAATAGGGAACCCTTGCAAACTCATTTGCCTTTCATACCAAAGCAAGGCAAAGATATCACAAGAAAAGACAACAACAGGCCAATATCCCTGGTGAACAGACATGGAAGAATCCTCAATAAAATACTAGCAAACTAAATTCAACAGCACATTAAAAAGATCACATACAATGACTAAGCAGAAATTATCCCTGGATGCAAACACGATTCAACATGTGTGAATCAATCAATGTGATACTCCACATTAACAAAATAAAAAGAAAAACACTTGATCATCTCAATAGATACACAAAAGTTATTTGACTTAGCTCAACATCCCTTCATAATTAAAAGTCTCAACAAAGTAAGTATGATGAAACCTACCTCAACACAATAAAGGTCATATATGAAAATCCATGACTAACATCGTAATCAATGGAGAAAAACTGAAAGATTTCCCTCTAAGATTCAGTGGAAGGCTCTCACTACTTCTATTCAACATAGCACTGGAATTTATAGCCAGGGAAATTAGACCAAAAAAAAAAAAAGAAATGAAAATTATCAAAATTGGAAAGTTAGAAGTAAAATTATCTGTTTGCAGATGACATGATCATATACATAGAAAACCCTAAAGTCTCACTGACAACACAATCTATTAGAACTAACATGTGAATTCCATAAAGTTACAGGATAGAAAATCAATGTACAAGAACCAGTTGTATTTCTATCCACAAGCAACAAACTATCTGAAAAGTAAATTAAGAAAACAGTGCCATTCACATTAGCAAGAAAAGCATAAAATTCTTAGGAATAAACTTAACCAAGAAGATGAAAAATGTGCACACTGAAAATTGTAAAACATTGATGAAGAAAATGAAAGAAGACACAGATGAATGGAAAAACATCCCTTTTCATCAATTGGCAGGATCAATATCATTAAAATGTGCATACTCATATCTGGTGGCTTACCTGGTAGAACAACACTTCTCAAATTTCAACATGAACATCAGTCACCTCAGAATCTGTGATGGGATTGAGATTTTACATTTCTAACAAGTTCCCAGGTGGTTCCTAAGCTGCTGGTCTTCATATCACATTTGAGTAGTAAGGAGAGCTTCCAGTTCTGCGTTTTATTCAATGATAAATGAACTGAAAACTTAATCTAATAAGAATAAAATGGCTAACAAAGAACTTTAGACTTTCAAACCAGAAAAGACTTTCTAAGAGATCTGTTTTGAATATACGTTTATCTATATTCTTCTGTTGCAGTAGAAGAATATCTTTTAAACTACTTAAAATGTATGAATTACATCAAGTCTGAATAATCACATGAAAGGATTAAAAGTTTATTAAAATCAAAGTAAGATCTTTATTCTTAAAGCATATCTGTTTTCTAACTGCACATTTCTTTTGGTTGTGCTAAGTTCCAATGAGTAAAAAATGAGTGATTTAGAATTCAGTCAGTCTTTTTAAAATGTCATGGAATACTGATCAGCAAAGGGGAATTTGTAAGGTTAGATATTATAACACAGATAAAGAAGGGGGATATAGTCTTGTTATTATATTCTGGAAATGAAAGCCTTATTTACCTCCAAAGGAACAGAACATAGAAAAAAATTACAAATCCCTGAAGAATGATGAAGGTCTATGAGCACATTCTTCCCTTGAAATAAGGATATAACTGAAAGGTCAAGTATGCTTAAAATAAATTCGATTCCATAAATTTGAGATATAACACCAATTACCAACCTCTTTTGTAGAACTTGGCTTTTCTTTTCCTGAAAAATTGTCTGATTTTATGTGACACTATGCCAGTATCTGTAGATTTAAGAAAAAATAGGCATCTCAAACACAATTATCTGCTCTTTTACTTACTTATAAAAATCTTACATTTACAACTGAAAAAAGGATACTATCTTAATGAACCAAAATAAAAACACATTTCCAGAGACCGAGTCCATTTCTGAAGTGTAGTCCAAAGTGTAGTCCAACAAATGAATCTTTAGAGTTTAACCTTCCACAACAAAAGAAATATCAAACTATTGAACATATTTCTACCTTGTTTAAAATATTTAAATTAGCAAAAATATTGCTTTTGTTCTCAGAGAAACTATTGAACCAAGAAACTTCTACACTTTAAGATTATTAAAAAGATTGTCCAATATGTGACTGCCATGATCCCACGAAAATTCAATTTTTATTTGCCAAGTTAAATCTTCCAGCGAATTGTTGGCAGTGTGATGTTGGATACTCATATCACAATAATCCTGCCCAAATAGTCATGTTTGATTACTCCTTGTTCTGTGCTGAGAGGGAGAAGTCCAATAAATTCTCACTACCACTTTTCAAACTGTGCAGTAGTCACTGTAAACACAAAAGAATAAGGCAAAACAGGTAGAAGCATGGGCACACTTTTTGTCCTAAATGTTAGATTCTGAGGGAAGTGTAATAAATGAATGTGAAGGGAAAGTCTAAGCATAATGTGAATTTTTTTAGAAACTATAGAGCATAGATATATTAGTAAGACCCCTTGCTCACTTCATATAAAAGACACAAAAATAAATGTTTATTTTGCAATTAATAAAATAAAATTCTCAACAAGTCGGTTAATTCCAAAGCGTATTTCCCATATGGGGAAGCTCCCAGGATTGAGAGGATGTTAACTACTGTATAAAAAGAAGCCCGTATGTATAAGACTTCATAACAAATAGTTGATTCATTAAAAATGCTTTTCTGTTATCATTTCAGTAATGATACAGGTTCAGCTGCAATAAATGAGAGACACGAAACGATAATATATTTTAAAGGGTAAAAGTTGATTTATCTCATACGTAAAATCTGAGCTAGTGTGGTAGTAATTCTGTTCCATGAAGTCATGTCGGGGTAAGTGTCCTTTCACCTTGTTGCTCTGACATCCTCAGGGCTTTGTCCTCACCCAATAATCCAAGACAACTCAGCACCATTTCACATTGCAGCCGTCAAAAAAGAGGACAGGGGTAGGGAAGAAGGCATCATTTTATTACAAAGATACACCTAGGAAGCTGAACCCAGCCTGTCTATTTTCTTCCCATTGGCCAGAACTTTAGTTGTGTGATTGCACTTAGCTGTAAGGACATCTGAGAAACGTAGCCGTTAATGGGCAGCCACACACCAAGATAGCAATTTTATCCGTGGCTCTGCCACTGTGACTTTTGGGTATCAGGTTATTTTTATCCACTGTCAAATCAAGACACTAATATCTACCTCATCTCCTCTGTGATAAGAATTAAATGAAATACTATACATGCAAGTGTTATGTAAACTGTAAAACAACACATACATGTAAGATATCAATTATACTTTAGACTGGTATTTTATTGTCCAATTGGTAAAAGACAAGAGGGAGAAGACAAAGCAGAGAAGATAGGGAATTATTTATTGACAGTTCTTTCACAGAAACATAAAGAACACTCTTTTTTAGATACAGCATGAAGGTCAATTTTTATTTGTGATGTGTTAGACTCTAAGTATGAGTTTAGAGTGTGAATGTTATTGCCATAATTAGAAATGCCACCTATTTGCATCAAAATATTTCAGATGGCATTCCAGTCTTCATGATTCTGTCCACGGGAGCTGCTGCCACGTCTACTGATAAGACTCCACTACTGTATGCCAGGAACTGCGCTTGGCACAGGAGATGAAGATGAATGTTGGACAGATAAAGAGAAATGTATGTGTAGGTTTAAACAGTTAAATTACAAAGCAATGTCATGAAAGAGATTATATAGTTTTTTTTTTAAATATGAAGGATCAACCTACGAAGGAAAGAAATTTGTGTGATCAAGCACACAATATTTCAGTATCGTTCCATTGAAAACTTTCAAATTCCCACACATCAGTGGCATGATTACATAAAGTTAAAATATTGAATAGAAATTCATTGCAATTTTGGGAGATAGCAAGTATGACTCAAAATATCTCCCACCTAGCTAACATCTCTGAAATCCTGCCTTAAAACATAAATAACAGAAATATAAAACTCTTAAAATAATCCACTTTAATAAGAGGGTCACAGATAATGAAAAAAGACCTAATAAATTCATTTAATATGTGAACATGTAAGATGAGCAAACCTAAATATATATGAACTATTACTTATTAATATTTTGTTCCTTATTATATTGTTTTTCTTATATAAAATATAAATACTGGACTGTTTCTTATATTTCTATCTTTAATGAATTAGTTTCTTTGAAGGAAGTAAATATATATAGAATAATACAGGTTTGTAGTAACATTGACTTTTTTTATTCTCTAAATACTTTTTATCTTTTGAAAACAAAGCAAAGAGAAGTAATCCATCAAAACATAAAAGTATTTCCAGTGTGAGAAATTGGGAGGTATTATTTTTAAAGGATTTATAACAATCTCCCTGTATGTTTTCCTATATGAATATTTAAAGCTAGAATGATAAAATGGTAATATTGTTAGACACTAAATACCCCAAGTACTATTGAGTCAGTTATTACATTTTATGTCATTACTAAATCAAAAAAAATCCAGAATGTAATTTTGTTTGGGGTACCTTGCTAGCTACATAGCAAAATAAGAATTCTGAGGCCAACTAGAAAGTCATCCTGAGGTTATTGGTTTATAGCTTGATGGATGTGTTAGCATAAAACATTTGCATATTCAGGTGAATTTTACTTGACTATCGTATATGCAATCTGAATACCTATAACTTTCTATTTACATTTAAACCTAACTTAAAACATTTTCTAGAATTAAATGTTTTTTAGCAGAGTATTGTACCTTACCATACATCCTGTATTCTTTAGGTATTTATTTTTTTTCTGGGTCATTTTTTAATAATTATATTCTCATCATTATTTAATTATTTAATGAAACTTAGATTTTTTAAATTCATTAGCTATAATTCCACTGTTCCCTAAACTTATAGAATTAAATAGTAAAAAGATAAAAATAGGCTTCTTCCCTTCTTCATAAATTTTGGGGATATTAATTGAAGGGTCTTAAGATCTTGGTGACCAAAAATATCTCCCCTCTCTGAAGTATTAGAAATCTCAACTTAAAGGACCATTTTTTTTTATTAAAGTATAAAAACAGAGATCCGTGGCTCTTGTCTGTCAGTGCCCACCTTTAAGCTAATTACTAGTCATGAAGAGCAGATTACTTGGCATCTGAGAGCTAACCGACGAGTGGGCTGCAGTGGAATGCTGTAAAAGCTTACTGTGGTAATGGAAGAAGGGCACTTATGTCCTGCAAGATATATGGGGAAGGGGTGTCATTGGGTGACTCTGGACATTGTGATGCAAGAATAAGAACATGTGATGTCAAAAGAGACGTTTGTGGACAGTGAGGAAATTTAATAATGAAGATGGAGAATAGCATTATAAAGACCGGTGAGAACACACCAAAGACAGATATGGCCAATTTCAGAATTTGGCTAAGGACCTGGATCTCAGATACTTTCAGAGAAAAGAAACTACTTGAATATTAAAGTATTTTTTAAAATGTTTTCCAAGCGACTAAGGCATGTAGTATCAGCCCAGCACTCTGGCAGGTAAATTTGCTCTTAGTTACAAACTATAATAAAGGGAAGACCATTGGTATGCTTTGTACCCTGTCATGACAGCCACGCAATTATGATTTATTAAGATGCATATCTTTGTCATCAACATACCTTATAATGAAAATATAGTATGAAAGAGAGTATCAAGTGACCATTACTAAAAATTCAATTCTTCTATAACCTTAGAAATACTGTGTAAGTAATAATTAACCAAGCATTTCCAACAGTGAGTTGACTGACTGATTTAAAAATTGAATGTAGTTCATTTTGTTTCCTTTATTCTCTGTAGTTCCTGTAAATTGGAAGTATAACCAGTAAACCAATGGGGGAATCTAAAGGACAAACAACTTGATTTATTCAATAAAAATAAATCACACATAAAATGGTGAGGGAATCTATTGATTAAAGAAGACAAAAAAATATAACGGGCAATTGCAAGATGTGGACATTGTATGAATCCTGATTCAAAAGAATAAGTTTTAAAACAGCAGCAAATCATTTATGATAATTCTTATGAGACAATTTTAAATTTAAATAATGGACACTTGATATTAAGGAATTATTATTTTTCGGATGTGATGATGGTATCATGGCTATTAAAAAAGAGTTCTTATCTTTTTGGTTAAATAGTTATCTATTTTGCATAAATATTACTGAATGAAATATATGAGAATTGTTTCAAAATACTATGGAATCAGGAGGAGTGGATGAGGGTGTGGACATGACAGTATGAGCCGTGGGTTGATGGTGGGGCAGTGATGGGTACATGGCTGTTTACAATACTGTTCTGTCTACTTTTGTGCATGCTTGAAATATTCTATTATAAAAAGTTTAAAGCAAAAACAAACTCAATGTAGATTTGACCAATTTAATCATCACTGCTCCACTAGGACCTCCTGAGGGTCATTAACTGTGGTGATGATTTATAGGGATGTGGCTTCCTGACTACCAGAAAATGGACCGACATGATCCACAATTGACAGGAGATACAGAACCAATTATTGTTAATAAGATCATTTATAATTACTAATGCAAGATAAATTTTAACAAATAATCTAACAGAAATCTGGGATCCATATCTAATCTCTTGCAGCTTCCCTATACCCATATCCAAAATTAGGCAAACACGTTCAAATCTATGGAGTACAGAATAAGAAGATGTAGGATCAATACCTTGGTACTATCTCTGTGGCTAAAGTCATTTCTCAAGCACTGCCCCAAACTCTGGACTTCCCTGTTAGCACAAGTGTCTGGTTGAAGCAGAAGCAAATAAGGTGTCTTTCTAAACATTGGAATTCAAAGGTTTTCATAGAAACACTCACATTTTTTCAATCTATAGGCCAGTACTGATGTCCCCTCCAGCTGAACTTTTGAAAGTATTGCTTTGGATTACACAGAAAACTTTATCCGGTTGCCCCACTAACACATTTTCTTGAATACATCAGAATGTATCTCTCAAAATGGTAAGACAATGCAATTTTGTCTTAAAAGAGAACTTGAACAATCTGGTAAGTTCATAACTTAAATTTCTAATTTCTATATTGATCAGACCTGGAAACACAAGAATTTGGAAAATGAGCTGGTAAATAAAAACAGAAGAGGAAGAAAAGAAAAATGATACAGCGACACAAAAGGAAGAATGAGACACTGAAGATCAGTATTTACTACTTCACAATTTGGTCCCTGCTTTGCTGCCATGTTTGTGTGATAGAAGATTTCAGAAAACTTTTAGAGTGTTTTGAAGTCTGTCATGCTGAACTTCTCTCTTAAATGTCTATCATTTAATATAAGGATACAGTGTGGTATAGTGAAGAATGCAGGCCTGGAATAAGACATGTCTGGATTCAAATCTTCCCTCCCTAGTTTTCTGGCACCAAGCCTTAGGCACCCCTCCCAGGGCATTCCCTGGAGCCGACCATCCATCCCCCACCACCTCCTCACTCTGCGACATTAAATTCAGGCAGTCCACTCTGCAACCACAACTTCTTATGTCTTCGGACTCACCCAACCATTCCAAATGTACTTCCTCTCTAAGTTCTTGTTTTGCTTTGTCTTATTTTTTATTTGTTGATTTTTTACTAATACATTGCTGTACCTGCCTAGAAAATAACTACTTTCTCTTCTTTGCTCAATTTATTTTCTCTAGGAGGGCTGGGATTATGCTTGTCTTGCTGATCATGCTAGGATAGTAAACCTTTAAAAAACACTCAACACATACTGTTGAAGAACATTACTTAACTTCTCAGAACCTCTTTTTTCCCCTACATGTAAAATATGGATACCGGAAGGAGAACTTTTGTGAACTCTAAAAATGGGATGACTAATACATATAACTATCTTGTGCATAATAGCAATTAAAAAAGGTAAATTCCCTTATCCATATCCTTCTTCCTAAAATGCAAAACCATGAAAAAGACAAGAAGATTAGGGGGAACATTGAAATACTTAGAAGTCTCTTACTGCTATGTGGCCAATATTATAGAGATTTCATCTAAATATTATGTAGGAAAATTTTTCATGTCTTCAACATACATACCTTATTTTCTTTTTTCCAGCGACCTAAATCCAATTTACTTTTAAAAATTGGTTGTACCTATTTATGCATTATTGTTCCCATATAGCCATATGGGTTATTCGTAAATGTAAATGATCAAGAAAGTATTGCGCTCATGTAGGTGACACCACACTACTGAAATTAAACTGTGATATTTACAACCTGCTAGACAGAGAATGAGGAGAAAAAAGGGGTCATTAAGAAAGTTAAATAGGATACAGTAACAAGTCCTTATTTCTGACCATGAGGAAACTGTTTTCAGCACAGACTTCTCTCAAAATATTAATCTTCCTGCAGAAATATGTGTAAAACTCTTTCTCCTCTGAGGGCCCAGGAACAAAATCCAAAGAGCTACCAACTCATGTCTGTGGGGGAGGAGGCATTTTAACACAATCAGGAATTAGGGCTGGCATTTTACAGAGCATAATCAAGAGATGATATCTCCTTAAAAGCCCCCATTGATTACAACTCAGTCTTTAAATTGAACTTGGCGAACCCAAATAAGCAAAGACTAAGAATTTTCTGTAAATAGTGAAAATCACCCTAAATCAAAAAATGGAAATCCTACTACAGACCTGTGTGGAAAATGAACATTGACTGGTACAGAGAGAATAAGCAGAATTTGCCAGAGAAAGTAAAATTGTTGAGAAAAAAATTGCTCTTTTAATCATACCTGTCCAAGAGGTATCACTGGTTCTTTAATGAGAGGGAATTTGAAATTTATATCAGAAATATATGTTATATCAGTTATATGACATTATAAACATGCTTAGGTTTACTATATTGCAAAGTGTCTAGAGTTCTCAACTCTGTCAGTTCATTCTCAACTAATTCTTTTATCATCTTAATAAAATTCTGAAATAAAACCCATTTATGTATTGTTTTATTTTGTAAATGGACAGGCTACACTTGATCATTGCAGTTGGGGAGGAATTGCAAAACCTGGTAAATGATAACAGAGTAATTTCTTTCTGGATATACTTCTGATTAGATTTGCATACGGAAGATACAGAGAAGGATATGAAACAATTATGGTTTCTGGATAGCTCTGTGTCTAGTCTCTTTCCTACCCTTCCTTTAATTTATCCTATATATTAAATACATATTTATTTAATACATTTGTAGCAGGCAGCATACTGAACACTGTGGCTATAATAATGAATGAGGCCAATACAGTTCCTGCTTTCAAATTTTTAGAGTCCACTAGGGAAACAAATATGGAAACAAGACTATTTTATTAAGTGATAAACATTACGATGAAAGAAGATCAAGATGTTGTGAAAGTCCATAAAAGAGCCACCCAAATCAGATTATTGCAGGCAAAGAAGGCTTATCAGAGGAGGTGATTTTCTAGAGGAACAGCTGCAAAGAACAAACAATGGTTGGCCCGATGAATGTGGTGAAACATGCCCCCTAGAGGGTCCCTGGAAATTTAAAAGATAAGATAAGAGAAGCCAACCTAGGTAAGGTTGTGAAAGACCCTGCAAACCATGTTAGGGGCAGAGGGGAGCCGTTACCCCTCTTAATAATACAATGGAACTTTCAAAGTTAAAACATAATTTCTATGAGCCACTTGGTGTTCATCTTCCCTGCTGATGCAGGGATGCCACTATCCTGCAAAGGGACCTTCCAACCAGAGAATGGATCAGAGAAGCGGAGATTTTGGTAAAACTGGAAGGAGGAAGGTCTTCATTGTTGTAACAGTAATCAAAGAAACAGATGAATAGAACTAGGTAACCAGCAGTAAGTAAAGAGAAAAATATACGAAGTACAGAAGTATTTAAAGACAGAAATAGCAGAACTTAGTGATTGATTGGATGTGATTTTAAGGAGGAAGACCGAGGAGTCAATTACAATGAAGATTTATAGTTTGAGCATCTGAGTGTATGGCACTGCCATTCCTTGAGTTAGAGGGTAGGAGGAGTTGGTGTGTGTGGGAAGGAAGGGTCAAAAATTGAATGTTTTACATGTTGAATGTTATGCATTTTTGTGATAACCAAGTATAAATGTCCCAGAGACAGCTGGACATATGGGCCTACACCTCAGGGGAGAGACCCTGTGGAAGAGATCTGGTTACAAAGCTTCACATAGTCTCCACGTTTTGTAAGAGTTTATCAGACTATGTCTTTTATCCTTCCCATTCCTATTTACATATCCACCTTGTGCTAGGACCCCAATGCCTCCGCCCTGCTCGGGGATCTCATCCTGTCAATCATCCATTACTTCACATCTGTTGTCTTCATCCTCCTCCTCCCCACCGGCTCCTTTTCATCATTATTTATATATGCTAAGGCTTCTCTTACGTTTAACAACAAGCAAGCAAACAAGCAAACCACTGTCCTGCATCAGAATTGCACACCCTCCCTCTCTTCAGCTCTTTCTAAAGTCTGGATTCTACCCTTCGCCCCCATCTCCACTGCCATTATTCCACCGAAACTGTACTTCTCACTTCGCTGTGAGATCCAACAGCTCTTCACTGTCCTCATCTTCAGGGGCCTCTGAGCACCATTCGCCACTGTTTACTGCTCCCTCCTTTTAGAAGCCCTCACTAGACTTTGTGACTGTCTTTTCTCCTGGTTACTGCTCCTCGGTCTCTTTCACAGGGTCCTCTCCTGTCCCTGAAAGGCTGAGTCTCTTTTCTTCCTCTACACTGTCTCCATGTGATAGCATCTGTTCCTGTCGATTACTATTTCGTATCAATGATTCCCGAGTCAATATCTCTGGCACAGAACCCTCTCTGATGAGAGTATATGGAGAAAAGTGAAATCCCATCTCCTTAGCTAGGCATCCTCTAGTCTTACAACTCTGTGATGCTGCCAGTCTGAACTGTTTCCTGAGTGTTCCACGGCACATCACAAGCGAGGGCCCGTGTGTTCTTTGCTTTCATTTGTTCCCTCATCTGGAATGCTCTACTCTTTTATCCTATTAATTTATGTGTTATCACTCTTTTTAGGACAAGCTCAAAACTTACTTCTCTAGTGGACATTTCTTTAACCACTTCTTCTTCTAGGTTTCTGTCATATCAACTTTACCAGTCCCACAGCATGGGAATACTAAATACCTTCCATCTTGAATGTGAGTGCTAATTCACAGGTAAAGCCGACCTAGAGTTCAATGCCACAGAAGAGTCATCTTTCCCATGTCCAGACATAGGAGAAGAGTGTGGTGATTGATTGTCATTGTCTACTATAAACACAAGACAGAGAAGGGCCAGCCTCAGATCACATACTTGCCAACTACTGTATAGCTCTTAAGATATGCTATTTTGAGTGTTTGTTTATCCTGATTGTAAGTGCCCTGTCCCTACAGCGAGATTTCAAGTCACAAGTTAAGGACTGGGTCTTATTATTCTTTGTATTCTCATGCAAAAAATTAATGATCAATGAATATTTGAAGATGATTATGAGGAGGAGGAGGAGAAGAAAGTACCAGTAGCATAAATTTTAAAAGTGGAAATAAATGCAGTGTACTGAAAAAATAAGCTTTCTAAAAAAAGAAATTGATGTCTTATTATCTATTCTCTGAAGATACATTCCAAAATTAAATCACCTTACTTTCTCTCTACAAATCCAGATGGGATAATAATATTTTTAGAGAACACATTTTCCTTTTGAATCTTATGCAATCTCCTTTGAAAATTCTTTCTCTTTTAAAATATGTGCTGCAGTTGAAATGCCTTCTACAACACTATGCATATGGCCTTTACTAAATACAAAGTCAAGCTCCATTGTTAAATGTTACTCTTCATCTTTCATTCTAGTAAAACAATAGCTGGAGATGTAGGGTGAATTTATAATTCTAAACATATTTTAGAAGAAATGAGATATGTAGAGGGTGTTATACTAAAACAATGCTACAACAATGACAGCAGCAAAAATATTTTAAAAAATAATTTCCTCTCACATCTCTCCTTTTTTATCAACTCTCATTACTCAATCCTTTCCACCTAGTTTTGGGGGATTCCCTCATAGTTATGACAATTTATAAAATTTATGATTGGTAGTATAGATCAAGGAGAATTCTGGATGTCAAAAAATTGAATCCATGAATCAGATATTTAAATATTTAATATTTAATTGTTTCTCAGTTTAAATTCATTGGTTTATTTAATGCTTTTATATGGTTTGTTGCATACATATTAATGGTTGATGGACTAAAATCACTTTATAGTCTTCAGTTTACAAATCATAATATCTGTAATTTCTAAATTTTGCTTTTTAGTTTATTCTTCTTTTATTATATGCCATACTTCTCTGTATATGAGAAAATATCTTGCAGCACTGGAGAAGAAGTATTGTCTTATGTAGATGTCGTTCTGAAATAATGGCATGAAAACCATGTGATTGAAAATACTGTGTATGATTAAATGGTGAGGAGAACATAGTATTCAGAATCAGACAAGCCAGATTTTGAATTACTCTCTGTTACTTACTCTGTGATCACGGGCAAGTTGTTTACCCTTCATATGACTTCAAGCAAATATCTCATCTGCAAGATGGGCATACTAATACCTGCCATGTAGAAGTAGCATGTAGTGAAATAAAATCATGAATATTGTTTAAAGTGCACAATGTCTAGAGCATAAAAATTGATAAATAGATGATGGCTCCAAATATTGTTTTCCTTTCAAATGATCAAAGGCAACATTATAAGCTGAAAATCTGGATTTAAATGCATTTAGTATTAATTTTTCTTATAATATTCACGGAAGTATTTGCTTAAGGACAACACTAATTTTAAAATATAAAAATAATTTTTATAGAAGTTCTAATATTTAAGTATATAATCTGTCACATTGGCTGAGTTGGTATATACTTTCTTCCTTTTCCTTTCTGTTTCACAGTTAATAAATAAACAATATGATATAAAAGCTCCTAACATAATTTAAAACACACAATTATAAGTAATATGTATTGTAATAGTTTGGTGGTGTCATAGATAATATTAAAAAAGAAATGCTTATGAAGGGAACTGTGTCATTTATTATATTTTCAAAAAATGTTCATAAAGAAAATAACAATGCTTAAAATTTTATTGTATTCTCATGACTCTTGACAAATTTGTCCTTTTTTTCTCCTTCTGCTCAAAAATAACTAATTACATATGAAGAGTATAATCAATATAAAGTAGATCTAACTTGCAACTTTTGTTTAAAGTGAAAATGCTTTTATACTTCTATAAGTATAAAATCATGTCCTCATTGGTGCTGCCACTGACTGGTTTGGGGTAATCAACATGAGATGTTGGGTGATACTAAGATCTATAAAGAGCCTGAGAAATGATAAAAAAAAAATTACTTAAAACCTGAACTGAGGTACTCTGGCACAATGTGGCATTCCTTATACCCTTCAGCACTTCTAGAACAGGGGGAGTCTATACAGAGATTTTTTTCAATTATGATGGTACAAATTTTGACCATATTCATTATGCAGAAATCTTTGAGAAGATGTGAAGGCTACCACAGTATCATGAGGTCTTAACAGGAAGAAAGCAAAAGACAGAAGATGTTGCTCCATGACTCTCAAGAAAATAGAACCTGGAAAGATGGGGTATATAAAATGAAATGTGAAATAAGAATTAGAATTTTTAAAAGCTTATAATCCAATAATCTGTACATAAAAGAAATCTTGGAGATTCAGAATATATATGTGACAAGCTTCTTGTATCCCTTTGGGGGCCCAAAACAATAATCTGATATTATTAATAGCTTAGAGGCAATTTTCTTTGTTTGAGTGCATTCCAGAGTAGGTAATAGTTTTTATATTATTATTTAACTTTACTGTTATCTGGCCTATCTATCTAAGAAAACCACCATGTTCCAGCTGATAGAATAATAGATTGGGAGAATGAAATGCTTCAGTAAATAAGTGATCATCATACCCCATAGAATTTGGTCATTTACTGAGCATTAATTCTCAAAGAAATCATAAGCATTATATTCTTTCTGTTAACTGACAATAGTGATCGTGATCACAAAATACTATTATAGGGATTAATGTGGCAGCGCATTGCAGTCCCCCCAAATGATAGGTTTTATGTAAGACCCAAAATAGTAATAATATGTTAAAAATCTGAAAACTGCTCTTGGAGGTAAAAGATGGGATTTTTCTCTATAAAATACACTGTATTATGCTCTTTGAAGCTGCAATTTGGGAGGATGAAATTTATTTTCTCAGATGTTCCAATGACACATAATTCTGTGAAAAAATAGATCTAGATATAAAATAGAGGACACCTGGAGACAGATGAATTGGAAAGCTAAATTTGAAATGAATCATTGAGTTAATGCATAAAAGCTATGGGTTTAAATGTTTCACCCATGCTTCCTTTGCTAATTGTATTTGCTTCCTGCTGCTGCTCTTATTGTCATGACGTTCTTAATACTAAATCTGTAAGTGTGAAGAATGAGCCCTGTTGTCTTTCACGTTTAGAGTTCTTGGAGAACTGTGGCCTATATATAGTTCGATGATGAAAAGACATGAGGCTGGATAGTGCTGACGTGCCTGTCGCTTGCTAAAGCACTTATCAATCTAAGGAAAAATTGATTGACAGGTGTGATCTGAGAATTGAGATATCCTTCCCTCCTCCCTCCCTAAGCTCTTCTAAGATAGACCAGTGGTTTTATAATCTATAATATATTTGTAATCCATATATCTGTGATATTCATCATTAACTCCAATTTCAATGCCATTGTGTCTTCCAATTCTGAGGTTACATGAAGAAAAACAAAAATCTCACTACGCCATTAGTAGATATTTGCAAAACCTATGACTTTACTGTGTAATAGTTTATATTATCCCAAAGTAGAGCTAAATCCTGGAAACAAAATAATGAGGAAACTGAATGCTTGAGATAATTTAATTTACTGTCTAACTTGACACTAATCACAAAATGATTTTACTTTCTATCAGCACAGTTGGCAGTCAACTAATATAGTCAGTGTAACCAGTATCCATTAAAGCCAATGATCCATGGTGTTTATATGGAAGATGGGAGTGAGTTTGCAATAATGCTAGATCTACTGGAAATTTTTTAAAATAAATACCTAGTTTAATCTCCATTTTATCTTTTTTTCTTCAAAAATGTTCACAGTAAGAGATAGGCAAAATGTCTACCTGAAGAACTGTTCGAAAAAATTGAATTCTAGTCTGTGTATTTCTTTAATAAGGAATTAAACAAAGAGTCTTCAAATATATTTGTCATTTTCAATTAGGAGAAATACTGTGATGATCAGGTCTGCTGAGGGTTTAATATATATCCGCACAATTCCTGCAACTTAATTCAGTAAAGCTATAATTAACACACTATTCTTATGTTCTAAAAGAGGTAAATCTACCCTCACAAAAGAGCCTAGACACCTCTCAAGTGCTTGAATAAGAGAAAGCTAATACCATGAGCAATAGATAATTTCTTATTTTTGTATTCATTATTTTTATCTTTGTATTTATCTCCTTTTATACACTAATCTACACTATACGAATCAATGTTTTTTTATACAAGTCACACAGTGCCACTACATCGGTTGCAAATCCCACACATTATCGATATGTAATAAGCATAAAATAATCTAAATCTGTGAACCAGTTTAGTACATTTCTCTTTCACACATCAAAAAAATATGAAATGATGCTTTTAGAAACTATAAGCCCAACATGCTGCATATAGTAAATGTTCCATATGTGCCTGTGGGTGATGAAATCTTCTAAAGTATTAATTGATATCTATCTTAAATAATACATCTAAGTGGTTGAGAACACGGAAAACCTATGTGTTATGAATAATAATATAGTTAATATATTAATATTTACTATTACTAGGATAATATAAATATTACAGAAACTCGAATTGCTTATATCCCTATCACATATTGATGCCTGGCACATAGTAGGAATTTAGTTGTCTCAATAACTAAGTAATTTGATGAATTAATTCTTCACAAAATATCTTGTTAAACGAGTGAAATACATTCACATATTTGGCAAAACACTGTATTATGGATTCCATTTACTGTTTTTTTTTACCCATTTGAATGAAAGCTATTTTATCTGTCAGAGTCCCAGCAGGAAACAGGTGGCATCCTCAAAAAGGACCATTGAAGTATTTTTAAAAGGAATTTTATAGCAGTGTATTTAGCATTAAGAGCAGCCAACAAGAGAAGCGGCAGGATCTGGACTAGCAATAGCAGAAAGCCATTATTCCCTAAGTCTGAAGATAAAAGTAGTTCCTGTAAACATCTGTACCTTCATAATATGCTGAAATAAAAAAAAATTTAAAAAAATTTTAAAAAAGTAGTTCCTGGAACTGTAAAGGGTAAGGGCATGCCAAGAGAAACTGCAGCCTTCAGTATAGGGACACAACTAATTTGTGGCAAGGAGAAAGCTAGGGAATACTCCTCGTGCCAGAACACATCCTGCTCCCACCTTGTAAAGCTCCTGTTGACACCTGTCATTGACTAAACTCTATCAGAAGCCAGAAAACAAGGGGACCTGTTGACACGGGCAATAAAGGTCAGCTTCATAGGACACAGGGCAGGATGCAGGACTCCAGACGATATCTCTAGAGGGGCAAACAGAAAATACCCAACACACCTAATTTATTGAGAGTTTTTATCATGAAAGGACGTTGAATTTTATTACATGATTTTTCTGCATCTATTGAAATGATCATATGGTTTTTGTCTTTCATTCTGTTGATGTAATATCATGTTTGTTGATTTGTGTATGTGGAATCATCCTTGCAATCCTGGGATAAATCCCACTTGCTCATGGTATATTATCTTTTTGATGGTTTTTGGATTCAGTTTCCTAGTATTCTGTTGAAGATTTTTGCATCTATGTTCATCAAGGTTATTGGCCTGTAGTTTTCTTTTTTGTTGTTGTTATGTCTTTGTCTGGTTTGGATATCGGGATTATGCTGGCCAGGTAAAATGAGATAGGAAAAATTCCTTCTATTTCAGTTTTTGGAAATAGTTTGAGAATAGGTATTAATTCTTCTTTAAAGTTTCAGTAGAATTCTGAAAAAAAGAAAACCTGTTAGAACTGATAAAAAAATTCAATAAAGTTGCAGGATACAAAATCAACATAGAAAAATCAATAGCATTTATATACACAAACAATGAACTAGCAGGAAAAGAAATCAAGGAAATACTGTTTACATAGCTACAAATTAAACAAAACACCTAGGAGTAAATTCAACCAAGGAGGTTAAAGAACTCTACAAGGAAAACTACAAAACTCTGATGAGAGAAATTGAAGAGGATACAACCAAATGGAAAAACACCCCATGCTTATGGATTGAAAGAATTTATATTGCTAGAATAACCATACTACTCAAAGCAATCTAAAAATTCAGTGCAATCCCTCTCAAAATACAAATTACATTCTTCACAGAATTAGAAAAAAAAGTTCTGAAATTTTTATGGAACCACAAAGGATCCTGAATAGCCAAAGTAATCTTGAACAAAACGTATAAATCACATTACCAGACTTCAAAATATGCCACAAAGCTATAGTAACCACAAAAGCTTGGTATAGGCATAAAAACAGACACATAGACCAAATGGAATAGAATAGAGAATTCAGAAATTAATCTATGTATCTACAATCATCTGATTTTTGTTTGTTTTTCTTTTTTTTTTTTTTAGAATATTAAAGGGGTACAAACACTTTGGTTACATGTATTGCCTTTTCACTGCCCAAGTCAGAGCTCCAAGTGTATCCATCCCACAGATAGTGTACACCACACCCATTAGTTGTGAATTTACCCATCCCCTCCTCCCACCCCCACCTGCCTGACAATTAATCAATCAGTACTAATTTAATGGTGAGTATATGTGGTGCTTGTTTTTCCATTCTTGTGATACTTCACTTTGCAGAATGGGCTCCAGTTCCATTCAGGATAACACAAGAGGTAGTTCACCATTTTTTATGGCTGAGTAGTACTCCATGGTATACATATACCACATTTTATTAATCCATTCATGTACTGATGGACACTTGGGTTGTTTCCACATCTTTCCAACTGTGAATTGTACTGCTATAAACATTCGAGTACAGATGTCTTTTCTAAAGAATGTCTTTTTTTCCTTTGGGTAGATGCCCAGTAATGGGATTACTGGATCAAATGGTAGTTCTACTTTTAGCTCTTTGAGGTATCTCCATATTACTTTCCAGAGAGGTTGTACTGGTTTGCAGTCCCACCAGCAGTGTATGAGTGTTCCTGTCTCTTCACATGCATGCCAACATTTGTTGTTTTGGTACTTTTTGATAAAAGCTAATGTCCCCAGAGTAAAGTGATATTTCATTGTGGTTTTGATTTGCATTTCCCTGATGATTAGAGATGTTGAACAATTTTTCATATGTTTCTTGGCCATTAATCTTTCATCTTTTGAAAAGTTTCTATTCATTTCCTTTGTCCATTTTTTAATGGGATTGTTTGATTTTTTTCTTATTGTTTCTTATTATTTCCTGAGTTCTATGTAGATTCTTGTTATCAGCCCTTTATTGGATGTGTAGCATGCAAATATTGTCTCTCATTCTGTAGGTTATGGGAACTGATCAAATTAAAAAGCTTCTGCACAGCCAAGGAAACTATCATTAGAGTGAATAGCTAACTGATTTTTGACAAAGGAATCATAAAGATTCTTTGAGGAAAGAACAGTCTCTTTAATAAATGTTGCTGGGCAAAGTGGATATCTCTGTGCAGAACAATGAAGTTAGACCACTACCTCTCATTCTATAAAAAATTTAACTCAAAATGGATCAAAAACCTAAATGTAAGACCAGAAACTATAAAAGTGGTAGAAGAAAGAACATAGGGAAACACTTGAGGACATTGGTCTGGGGAAAGATTTTATAAATAAGATTTCAAAAGCACAGGCAACAAAAGAAAAAATAAGCAAATGGGATTATATCAAACTACAAAGTTTCTGCACAGCAAAGGAAACATTCAACAGGATGAAAAGAGAACCTACAGAATTGGATAAAATATTTGGAAAGTGTTCATCCAACAGGGAGCTAATATTAAAAATATACAAGGAACCCAAACATCTCAACAGCAAAAATAAAACAAATAGTACAATTAAAAAATAGGTGAATGATTTGAATAAATATTTCTCAAAAGAAGACATATAAATGGCTAAGAGGAATATTAAAAATGTACAACATCACTAATCATCAGAGAAATACAAATCAAAATCACAATGAGGTATCATCTCACCCCAGTTAGGATGACTATTATAAAAAAGACAAAAAAATATTCTGGTGAGGATACAGAGAAAAGGGAACTCTTATATACTATTACTGGGGATTTAAACTAGTATAGCCACTATGGAGAACAGTATAGAGGTTCCTCAAAAAACTACAAATGGAACTACCACATGATCCAGTAATCCCAATATTGGGCTTCTATCCAAAGAAAAGGAAATCAGTGTATCTTAGAGACATCTGCACCCCCATGTTTATTGCAGCACTATGCACAATAGCCAAGATATGGAATCAACTTAGTTGCCAAACAACAATGAATGGATATAGAAAACGTGGTATATATACACAAAGGAATACTATTCAGCCATAAAAAATAATAAAATCCTGTCATTTGCAGTAATGTGGATGGAACTGGAGAACATTATGCAAAGTAGAACGAGCCAGGAACAAAAATTTAAACACCACATGTTCTCATCCATATGTGGAAGCTAAAAAAAAAAAGTTGATCTCATAGAAGTAAAAAGTAGAACATAGGATACTAGAGGCAGGAAAGGGTAGGAGGGAAAAGGGAGGATAAGGAGAGATTTGTTCAAGGATACAAAATTACAAGATAGATAGAAGGAATAAGTTCTAGTGTTCTATAGCACTGTATATTTAGTACATTTAATAATAATATAATTTAGAGTTTCAAATACCTAGGAGGATATTGAATGTTCCAAACACAAAGAAATAAATTTTTCACGTGATGTCTATGTCTAATTACCCAGATCTGATTCACTATACATTACACGCATCACAACACCACTAGGTACCCCGTAAATATGTACAATTATTGTGTCAGTTAAAAATTCATTTTAAGATTTCGTAAAAATATAAAACATCCAGCACAGTTATGATGAAAATCACCTTGAACTCTACAAAGTAAAGATTTGCTTAGCCAATTAATAATAAATGTAAGATGTGCAAGATTAATCAAAAGTACTTAAAAATAGTTGACAATTTAAAGTGCCTTCTTTTCCTTAGGAATATATTATTTAGGAAAAAAATTCTAATTCTAAATCATTCTCTGCAAACAAAGTAATTTTCTCAGGGAGCCTAATAAGACAACACACTCATGTAGTTATTATTATAATAAATACAGAAAAGAAACAAAACTGCTTTTTAAAATAAATTTTCCAGAATCCATAAATCTAATGAGTACAGACTTCTCTCTCCCTCAATTTTTCTAAATTAGTGAAGATTTAACAAATAGCAAAAATATATAAAAGTTATCAATGATATTCCTTTTATAACTGGTAGAATTTACCCGAAGATCCATAATGTTTAGTGGTTTGTTAGAATAACATGTGAATATATGTCAAAATTCATCAAAATTTCTTATCTGACTTCACTGTGTTCTATCCTGATTAATTGCTACTATTCCTCAGCCTGAAGCCTTGGCTATAGAAAAACTTTATCTTTTATTTTTTACTCTGCTACCAACCTTCTGTACCGTATATGTGTTACGTCACCTGCCTAGAATGATAGCTCTGGAATTTTCCTCTACCATGCATCATTTTCTTATTTTAAAGGTCATTATTTTCATTCCCTTTATGTTCCTTTCTCACATGTACCCCCATAATAGTCACACAACTTCTCATTTATTTACACTCACTATTGTATTGTTTTCCAACCTTTTTTGTTACACATATTATTAAATCTTCTGTCAAGAGCAGATGGTGCTTTAAGTGACAAGAAAAACTCCTATATTTTCCATGTACATTTCACAATACATCATTATGTCTAAACTCATAGATATCTCATTTTGTATATTGCATTAATGAAGTTATGCCTATCTCATTTATTATTTTATAATGATGTATGTGAGTTTTTTAATACCCTAATAAAAGCTTTTATAGAAAGCCTACAAAAAATACGGGATTATGTTACACATCCAAATACAAGAATCACAGGCATCCTTGAGGATGAAGAAGAAAATACACAATGGCTGGATAAACTGAGAAAATAACTGAGGAAAATTTCTCTGGTCTTGCTAGACATTTAGACATCCAGGTACAAGAAACTCAATGAACACCTGGGAGATTCATTGCAAAAAGGCAATAACCAATACATAAGGTCATCAGACTGGCCAAAGTCAACACAAAAGAGGACTCCTGTGAATTATGAAGCAAAAACACCAAGTAACTTATAAAGAAAAACCCATCAGACTAACTGCGGACTTCTCAATGGAGACTTTACAGCCCAGTAGGGATTGGAGCCATATCTTTAGTCTTAAACAGAACAACTGCCAGCCTAGAATTTTGTATCCTGTAAAACTAATTTTCATATATGAAGGAGAAATAAAGACTTTTCCAGATAAGCAAACACTGCACGAATTTGTCAAGACCAAACCTGCCCAGCAAGAAACACTCAGAACTGCATTATACATGGATCAGCACAACAGACACTGACCAGTGTAAAACCACCCAAAAACTAAAGCTCAGAGCTCATATTAAGGAATAGCACTTGAGTTAAAACAAAGCAATTAAGTATCCCCAATATGATAAACAGCACAGCATCCGATATATCAATTCTATCACTCAACATGAACAGTCTGAATGCCCCACTCAAGAGACATAGACTGGCTAAATGGATGAAAAAATACAACCCAAATATCTGCTGTCTCCAGGTAACATGTCTAACCCAGAAGGACTCATACAGATTCAAGGTAAAAGGTTGGAAAAAATATCCCAACCAAATTGAAACCAAAAGAAAGCAGGCGTAGACATTCAGATATAAGATAAAATTGACTTGAAATCAACAACAGTAAAGAAAGACAAAGATGGTCATTATATAATGGTAAAGGGGGCAGTTTAAGAAACAGACATAATAATCCTGAATATTTGTATACCTAACACAGGAGCACCCAGATTCATAGAGAAATTCTACTAAATGGCAGCATCATAGCTGCAGGGACTTCAACACCCCACCGATAGAACTGGACAGATCATCCAAGCAGAAAGTAAATAAACACTGGATTTAAATGGGACTTAAGAAAAAAACGGATCTGACAGATATTTATAGAACATTTTACCCAAAAAACTACTTAATATATATTATCAAACTTGAAATATTCTCCAAAATTCATCATATCTAGGCCACAAAGCGTGTCTCGACAAATTCAAAAAAGTAGAAATCATACCATGTGTCTTCTCAGACTACAGTGGAATAAAACTAGAAATTGATTCCAAGAAAAACAATTCTACACAAAGTTATGGAATATTTTAAAACAACAAAAAAAGAAATAACCAAAAAAGTCACCTAAGAAATATAACACTAAAACATTTTAAATTTGTGAAATTAAGAGTTTAAATAAAGTGCTCTGAAAGAACTGCATTACAATGTGGGAAAATTACAAGATTCTCTGTAAAATGGAATTATTTTTATTTTGTTGTGTGTTAGGGGTTCCCAGGAGAATTTATTTTAGGGCCTAGACCAATAAATCAAATACCACTTTCCCACTTCCTTTCTTTGGGTATCAAATCGTTCTCTAGATTACTTTGAAGAATACAGGCTTTAAATATTAAGGAACTGATGCAACTTAGCTGAAATGGAGTAATTTGAATTTAGACACAAATGTTATGTTTGAAATGTAAGAGCATGATGTCTGTTCATAGCATGTTTTAAAAGGTTATGGTGGAGTTTGTGCCTTGCCACTGCAGAGAGAATCACAGCTGCACTCAGGTGGCCCCATAAATGGAAATGCTCAAATGGCCAGTTCTCTGCTGGTGCTTTTGCTCCAGCAAAGACCCACTGAGAGCAGAGACAGACCCTCTTCAGACAGGAGAAGGGTGTCCATGGAAATCAGATGATGGGTAGAAATAATTTTGCTCCACTCCTTTCTCTGTTGTTGGGCTGTCACTTATTTACTGGAAATTTCACAGGCCTTGCTTTAAATCAGCTTTCAAACATATCTATTTTTTTAAATATATGTCTTGAAAAATGTCAATGTCAATATATATGAAAAATAAAAGAAGAAAGTGTTCCATAACCATATAAATTTGGGATATGCCCCCCCTCTTTGATTATAATGCATTTAACTCAGTGAAGACTCTAAGAAGTTCTGTAGTAAAAAAAAAATCTATCTTAGATTAACAAAGTATTTTTCAAAGTTAATTTGAAGTTGATATTCTTTGTTTTCTAAGAAAATATATAAACATTTCTTAATAGATTAGTGTTTCACAAAACACATTTAAGAAACATTGTTAGTAAAAAAAAAATTGTTAAGGCATATCGAGATTTAAATAATTTTTTATCATCTTGGAAATGTGATCCATATCTAATAACATTTATCAAAGCATTTACCTAGATGTCTTTTCCTAACTAAATATTTTTGTAACTTGTTTTTTTATAGTCATATTCCTTATTATAATTTTTCTTTATTAAATTGAAGGGTGATAGATAAGAATTACTGTTCACTTTTGTTAAAGAATAATTTTTAAAGACAACTCATAACTCTCATACAAAAGTGTTCAAGATCATATTTAACTCATTGATAATTCAATCAGTAAGATGCTGCAGCCAGTCCAAAGAATTTGAAAGATACACATATAAAGGTAATCAGAATAGCTGAAATTATAGCATCTCCACTGGGCACGATTCATTGGCATTTATTTCTATAGACAAGAATCATTTGTATTATTAATGTTTCCATAATTGACACAGTCATAAAATAGCATGCCTTAGTCTGTTTGTATTGCTATAAAAGATATCCGAGGCTGGATAATTTATAAAGAAAAAAGGTTTATTTGGCTCACAGTCCTGCAGGCTGTATAAAAAGCATGGCGCCAGCGTCCGTTTCTGGTTAGGACTGTAGGCTGCTTCCACTCATGGTGGAAGGCAATGGGGAGCCAGCATGTAGAGGTCACATGGCCAGGGAGGGCTGGGATGGGGGCTGAGGGTGAGAGAGAGAGAGAGAGAGAAAGAAGGAGGGTAGGTGCTAGGCTTTTTTTTACAGTCAGTTCTCACAAGAGCTAACAGGACAAGAACTCACTCATTCCCTTGAGAATGGCATCAATACATCCATGAGGGATCTGTCCCTGTGGCCCAAATACCAGCCACCACATCCCACCTCCAGCAGTGGGGGTCAAATTTCATCAGGAGATTTGGCAGGGCCAGACAAACCATATCCTAACCATGCATAGTTTACAAACAATGAAAGGTGGAGATAACCTAGAAAGGTACAAGGCATGCAGTAATCATTTTTTGCCCAGTTCAGAATCTTTTTCAATTTTCCCTAACAACTTTTAATGCAAAACAATCTCATTTAATTTTACCATTATTTATAAGTGTTTTTCTTTGTATTCATTACACTTTTTAAGACCTACATACTGTCTGCTTTCACCTTAGAATACTGAGGGCTTACATTATTGAGTGGCTACTTTATGTGTCAAACTATGCTAAATACTTGTATGCATTATTTCACTTATACCACACAGATGTGACAATATTTGAGTGCCAAATGAAGACACTGAGACTCAGAGTGATTAAGTGTTCAAGGTCACACAGAAAATATAAAGTGAAACTAGGCTTCTAACTCTGACTCCGGAGTCCACACTCCTAGCCAATCTATAAACCTGGACGTGGTGCTTAACCTATATCCTACAGATAGTAAAACAAATTCCCCTTAAGTTTAGAATGGACATCAATCTTGAGAAACGGTGCCTCAACAAGAACCAGGTAGCTTATCCATATTCAGACCTTACATCTCCCTTGACACTAAGACTTATATATTAACTACCTCTTTAACATCTTCGGTAGGATGTCTAACTAATAACTTTTTTTCCTCATCCTCATATCCTACCCATTATCAGTTTTCAACATCTCTTTTTCCAGAATTTATTCCAACCTCATCTGCTCTTCTCCACTTTAATTGCTACCACTTTGGTTCATTCAATTATAATTTCTTGTCATTAGCAGTTAGACCATATCTGGACGATGGTAAAAGAATGGACCAAAACAAAACTCATTCATTGTTTTCAGTGGTCTCATTTGTTTATATTGCCAAAGTAGAAAGTTAAGAATGAAAAATTTAGTCAAATGATTATTTTATTGGGTTTATACAAATTCAAATAATGGCTTTTCCCATTGATTAGCATGATTGCTTCCCCAGATCAAGCCAATTAGTTATTCAGAATGCCAGTTCCCTAAATTTAGGAACAATGTCTTATTCCAAGTGTTGTTTTTTTTTTAAACTCAAAGTGGAGCATATAATAGAAATTAGAGAAATGCCATTAATTAAATTAAATGTCCTATTAGATGCAGGTCTAATTGATGGTTAATACTGCCATGTTATTTAATTGATATCCAATATATTGTAATATGTACAAATCAGCCACTACAGCCAATGAAAAAGGAAATTCAAAGTCCAATTTAGTTGTTTTTCAGGTAGACACAGAGGTCAAGACCTAACTGATACGTAAGTTTAGATCATTAAAAACATTAATTCATTATAGCAAAGAACTGCAAGAATGTAATTTCTAACCCCCATGATGGAATACTTAAGTATAGTGTTTTTAGTAAATAATGAATGAACTTCAAAGACAGTAAGGGCTGACACACTTTTGGTGAGACTTCCTACTTAAAAGTGGATTGTTACAGAAAATGAAATTTTTAGTTTCACAAAATAATTAACTTTGTCATGGAAATGCAAATAGTTATTTTAATCCATTGACTATGAGTTCATAAGATTTCTTCAAGGCATTTTACTTATACCTTATTTTTTAAATACTCAAAAAAGACATATACTAGTCACAAAATAAGTATGAACTTGTTAATATTATAATTTAAGGAATGATGATATATGAACTCCAACTTTTTTTTTTAATTTTAATGGAGAAACTGAGATAGAAAATTAAGTCAAACCACAAGACAAAGAATATCAGGGCCAGGACCTAGAATCCAGGAACAAGTTTACAACAAGGAACAAAGATGAGGCCAGGAAAGCTAAGTAGCATCGGCGCATTGATTTTATGCTCCAACACATGACATAACAAATCTAAGTGTACTTCATGGGGCACAGTAAAATAATACTTTGGATTTGGATTATTCTGGAAGACCTGAATATATGGCTGTCCTAATTACAAAATCAACACATCAAGATAATAACAGCTAAAGTTATATCAACACAAATTTGCAATCTGTCTATATTAGGAGAGCTGATACAGCAGTCTCCACTTCCAAACGAGGTCATCTAGAAAACAAGAAATCTAGAAAGATTATTCATCCCTTATCACTCATTACCTACATCTAAAAGATTAGCCTTGTCAGTCAATCAATCACTGGAGTAATTTTATTTAATTTGTAGTAATGAAGAGCTTTAAGTGGTGAAGACACTAAACAATTGATCTAATAGAAATATATGACTCTAACAACTAAAATTAAATTTGCATAAAATATTTCATTACTGTATAAAATGAGGTTCCATTGTACTAAATGATGACAACATGACTGAAAGCAAATAATGATAATAGCAAGAATAATACCTGTATTCATCTGTCCATTGTTATAGCCAGACACTATAGAACACATATTAAATATTATCCAATTTATTTCTCAAAGTAACCCTACACAAATGAGAAAATAGTGCTCAAAGAAGTTAAGGAAATTTTCCAAGGTCACATGACTATTAAATGATGATTGAAATAAATGAATTCAGATAAAACTAGGGTATGGTTGTCCTGCAGAAACTAGGATATGGTGGTTACCCCAGGAAAAAGATCCCTGTAAACCTAATTTTAATTCCAACAGATATTGTGGGAAAACAAATATAGCAATTTAGGCTCTTTGACTTTTTAAAAACAGAAGATTTTAGGAAGACAGGAGACTACCAAAATGGTAACTTTTTTAACTCAATAAAATCAATACACATGATCACTGTAAACATAACATTTTAATTGGCTTGGAATGATAAACTACATTCTCCATTAAAGATCACAAAACTTTCCATGACTGCTGCAGTGCCTGGGCCCATCCCCTTCCCAAGCATCTGCAGTCCCCACCGCCCCCACCATCCACCTCCCATTGTCCTCCGTTCTCCTAGGTTAACTTCCATCTTCAGTGTGTCTGATTGCCTATTCTCACTAACAGCAAAAACATCCAAGAGTAAGGCTAGGGCTCATAACTCCTTATATCCCCAGAGCCCCAAAATTTAAGTGCTTAATAAGTAAGTTTTAAAGAGTAACCAAAAAAAAAGAAAGAAAGAAAAAGCAAAGCAAAGAGAAAGGAGTCAGGGGAAAAGAAGAGAGGGAAGGAAGGAAGGAAGGAAGAAAGGGAAGAGAGGTACAGGTTTCATTACAATTAAAAATTATCTTAAATTGTTAAGAAAAAAAACAGATCTTTAAAGATAATTTCTCTATGAACATTTCCAAGGGGCAAGAGTCAGTAAAAACAACTCATATTTAAAGTTAATAGATAATAATATTAATTAATTTCATTTCACATAACTGTTGTCAAAATCACAAAGAGGTTTTGATCTACATCTAGTTGCTTGTTGCACAAAGATCAAATTATTGAGAAAACAAGGAATGCCAAGGAAGACGGGAAAGTTTTTACTGCTTCAGACATCTTGTTGGAAGAACAAGAGAAACTGGCTCAAATCCATCTCTCCAAGTAATGGAGATCATGAGCTTTTAAAGGTGGAACCAGGTGTAATTAACAAGGTTAGTTAGTGCCTTCAGGCAGGTTGTGGTGTTACTAACAAGGGGCTAGCTACATTGGAGGCAGGTTGTGGAGGTGGTGAATCTTGGTATCAGGAAGTCTGCCCCAGGGCCTTCAGAATCTCAGTTCTTTTGGTTTGTAGAAAATCTACCATGTCTGGGAAACAACTCAAAAAGTCAAGTAGTTAGTTAAGGGAGAGGATTATAAAAAACATATCAGGGTCGTTGAAATTTATTCATAGAGCTGCTTACATAGCCTTGTTAATTATTACAAAGACTTAATCTAGAATGTAAAGACATGTAAAGACTTAATGTAGAATAGATAATGCATCAAATCTAATGGAAGAAATAATATTCGTAAAAGCTAAAAATATTGTTTCGTTATTCTAAACTAATTTGTGTAACCTTGAATAAATATACTCTCATTTGAGTTAGCAATTATCTTTTAATGATACATGGAAGTTTTTGTAGTATCTTTAAAAGACTCTTTAAAAATGAGTCCTGGGCCAGGTGTGCTGGTTCACGTCTGTAATCCTAGCACTCTGGGAGGCTGAGGCCAGTGAATTGTTTGAGCTCAGGAGTTCAAGACCAGCCTGAGCAAGAGCGAGACCCTGTCTCTACTAAAAATAGAAATAAATTAGCTGGACAACTAAAAATATATAGAAAAAATTAGCTGGGCATGGTGGTACACGCCTGTAGTCCCAACTACTCGGGAGGCTGAGGCAGGAGGATTGCTTGAGCCCAGGAGTTTGAGGTTGCTGTGAGCTAGGCTGACGCCACAGCACTCTAGCCCAGGCAACAGAGTGAGATTCTGTCTCAAAAAAAAAAAAAAAAAAATGAGTCATTGTATGTCTATTTTTAGCTTGATAGCATGCAAAACATGAAGTGCAATGATCAATTTTTACAAGGAGTAACAAACAGAAAATTATTCTTAATTATAATTTCATTAAAATTTAGCATTTAAATTACCATACATAGATATTCTGCTTATATTATAAGCCATAAGAACTTAATAAAGACACCATTAAGATTTTCATTTTTAATTTTTAACAGTTTTATTGAGCTGAGGAATAATAAGCACACAATTTGATAAACTTTGACTTATATATACATCCATGAAACCATCACTATAATCAAAATAAATGAATCTATCACATCTAAAAATGTCCTCGTGTTCCTTGAAATCTCTCCTTCCCCCACCTAATGCCCTCATCATCACTGACCTGCTCAACATAATCAATTTGAAATTTATCCACGTTGTATATCTACAGTACATTTCTTAGTTGCTAAAGAGTATTCCATTGTATGGCCATATCACGATTTGCTTATCCATTCACCTGTTGATGAACATTTTGTTTCCAATTTTAGGCCAATAAAAATAAAGCTGCTTTGGCCATTCCAGATACAAACCTTTGCATTCATATGCTTTTTCTAAATCTTAAGTAAATACAGAGGAAGGAATGGCTAAGTCATATGATAGGTGTATGATTAACCTCTTAAGAAACTGCCAAACTATTTTCCAAAGTGGTCCAACCATTGCTCATTCCCACCAGTAGTGTATGAGAACTCCAATTGCTCTAATATCCTCGCTAACATTTGATATGGTCAGTCTTTCTAACTTTAGAGATTCTAATAGGTGTATAATGTTATTTCATTGTGGTTTCATTTGCAATTCCCTAACAACTAATGATGCTGACCTCTCTTTATGTGTTTGCCTGCCGCTCATTATCTTCTTTGGTGAAATAAAATGTCTCAACAAGTTTTTACCCATCTTTTTCTTATTTTTGAGTTTTTAGAATTATTTATATATTCTACATAGAAATTTTTTATCAGATACATGTCTTGAAAAATATTTTCTCCCAATCTGTAGCTTGTCTTTTATTTTCTGAATAGTATCTTTTAAAGAGAAGACATTTTTTGTTTTAAAGAAGTCTAATTTATTAATTTTGTTTTCCTTTAGTCTTATGTTTTGATGTTGTATCTAAGAAATCTTTGCCTGACCCGTGGTCACAAAAGTTTTCTTCTATGTTTACTTTTCAAGATTTTAAACTTTCAATATTTATATTTAGGTTCACAATTCATTTTTAGTTTGTGTATACAATGCAAAAAGAGAAACCAAATTTCATTTTCTTGTATTGTTACATCATTTGTTGATATTCTTAATGTGTTTAATATTTTAAATCATTGTGATGGGTGTAAGTTGATAATGCAAACTTTTAGCAGATATACATACATACATTTATACACACACATACACACATATGGCTAGAGAGTAGTATTTACCTTGTATTTCTTATTATTCCATCTAGACTTCCCTGGAAATTGATAGATAGATATGAAGTTAGATTAATATGTCTTATATAAATGTATCCCAAAACATTCAAGTAATTACAAAGCTCACTATTGCAGGGTCTAGATTTAATTATTAGAAGAAATATTAAAATCAGACTATAAAAATTAGAAAAATTAAGAATCGATTGTTGGCTTTTTTTGGTCTTTTTTTACAGTGCAAACCAACATGGGCTACTTCCAAAACATACTTCTATTACAAAGCTGCCCTTTCCCTTCCGTTCTATGCTGGTGAACAGAGACATGTAAATCACATGCAGAGATGGATTCCTGGGTAATCTTGAGGAGTAGAGCTCGCCACCTGCCTTTATACCCTTCTGGCCCTGAACTGTTACATAAGAGAAATAATTTTCCATCTCATTTGAGACCTTTCATCTTTCTGTTAGAGTATCTTGGTCTATTCTCTATTATAAAAATTGATACTGAATGTTTGGTACTACCCTAAATATAACTTAAAATATGTGTCAATGGTATAACGGTAACATCAGAGAGCTAGTGACTTTATTATGGTTATGCCTTAATGAAAATTTGCAAAATTGCTACCTATGATAATTTAGAAAACAGACCCTTTACACTAAGACTGTGTTTGTAGGGGACACAGTTAGAGAATGTCCTGGTGTTGGTACTTGTTGTTCATTGTCTGTGCCATGTAACAAGCTACTAAAAACAAGAAAGAAGTCAAGTAGAAGTGAACCACTTCACATTTCCCAAGCACAGAACCAAGGAAAGAAATTTCTGCTAAGGGGAGTTCTCTGTCAATTTGCCAAGAGTCCAGGAATTTGGGGCAGGGCAGCACTGGAGAAGCCAACTGCTCTGCTTTTGAAATAGAAGGAGATGAGATTGCTGCACAGAGCCTTTCTTCGGAGGCTCAGTTTGAGTGCTCTCAAATGTGAGCAAGTCGGTGGCAAAAGCAGATTAAGAGCTGCCTTCTCCACAATGTCTATTGTTTCAAATGGCCTCCGAGTGGCAAGGGGTACATTAAAGGAAACAAGGATGGCCAAGAACAGCAACCCATAAACAAATGAGGGTTTATACATCAATAAATAAGACAGAAAGAAACCTTTGACCATGGTTATTCTCAAATGGAACCAACTGGAAGCATTTGACTAAAAGTCTGTATGTTGGAGACAAGTCAGCATTAAAGAGTATCCTCTCCTGGCCCATGCTGCTTCGCACACCTGCTTCTTACAGGGCAGGGCATAGGAAGCCTGAGGACTGATTTAGGGGTCAATAAATCACCCCCGAAAGCTTTGGCCACCCAGGCTGTGGCTTCCCTTCTTTGCCAATGCAATTTCCTCAAAATCAGTAAGAAAAAATCTCCCAAAAGGCAAATCTGGGAGCTATAGAAGACGATGAACAAGGCATTTCCTCACAGAGAGTGGATCCAGGGTCTGAAAAGGAATTGTCTACGTGGTCACAGCAAAGTTTTTATAATTTCCAACCTAGAGAATTTCACTATTATAATGAATCAGTGACTTCTGTGCTTTTCCCCATCTTCCACTTTCCAAAGGAAAAACTTTATTGGGACTATTCTGATTGCACGCCACCATCCTTTATTGGATGTGGCACAAAAGGGAGAAAAATGATTTTTTATAGGTCATTAGACATCAAGGAGCCACTTCTGAATCTGTTGGAATGCGTATCACGTCACCCACAGATCCTGGTCTTTGGGTTGAATATAGTTATTGGAGGGGACTTTGGTCTTTCTTGCTTGAGGCTGGAATAAGTGTGTTTTTTCTGGGAAGTAGAATGTCCAAGGCAGATTGTGTGGCCACAGCAGTGAACTAGGGCACAAGTTGCCTATTAAATACCATTCTTCTTCTCTTCCTTTAACAGAACTATCCCTTTTGTTTTACCTGGATACATGGCTGCCCAGCTACAGACTACATGTTCTAGCTTAATTTATATGTACTTCCTTTATTCCTATAAATATCGAGTTTATTTATTGCACTTAAATACACATTAAGATACCAGTCTCATAGGACCATCAAAACAGAAATGGTTAATATAGGAAGCTGTCTGCAGAGGAATGGTAGAATGAAGAGTTTAAAAATCATTTGGATAACTCCAGCTGAAATATCTTTAACAAGCAAAAAAGACAATTGTTTGTCTAACAATATTCAACAAGTTCTCTAGATAATTCTCCATTTAATTTCTCTTTGAAGCAATCACTGTAATAATATCATTGCATTGGCCTTGATAAATGTGAGCACTTTTCTTATTTGTGTAAGTAATTGTCACTTAGAAATCTTTTAAACTGTGGCTATCTCAACATATCTTTCTGTTAGATCTGGCTTAATATGTATGTATACATACATACATAATATGGTTACATATGTTAAATGTGCATATATATACTGGAGTTGGAATTATTTTTTGAAAGCTAACAAAAATTTAACTAGAAAAAGATATTTGATGATTATTGATATCTCAAGTAAAATAAGTCATTTTTACCAAAGAGGACAAAGTTTATTTCAAATTGATTCTTAAGTACAAGCCCAGAAATTAAGATCATATGCTTTCATTTTTAAAAAAGTTGAATGAATATAATGTCATGTCACAATTAAATACAGAAATTGTGACAGTTAATGTCACCATTAAAACAACATTAAATAGTTTTGTAGAGATAACAAAGAAGCTGAGAAGACAGCATTTGCACAGTTAAGATGGTAATGTTGTTTGATATATCTAAAGTGCAAAGCCCCTGCCTGCACGATGCTGGAAGAGCTAACCAGTATTATGTAACAGTCTTAGATGAAATAGTGCATTTATTTTTAAAAAATTGATATGCACTGCTTTAAAAATGTGTAAAATAAGTTAAGAATCAAAGATTCATAAGAATGCAGCATAAATAGAAAGAACAAAATTTTTGTAAAGCCAAAATTCCATGATGAAATACACTTTTATGTATAATACATTCTAATGCTCTTTGATCCAAGATGGAATGTGGAAGTGTTTTATGATTTTGATCTTACTAAAGTGATTATTTCCTAAACAGAGAAAATAATTCAGGATTGCAAAGATGGTAAACTATTATTAAAAGGATCTGTGGTTTAAAAATTCATTTTATTAAATATCACATTATATTTATTCCTTTGCAGAAATTCTGGATAGAGTATGAAGGACATTTCTAAAACTGATTGGGTATTAAATAATTCAAAACCCAAGAGTTGTGATCAAACAGATCTGTAGGCATATGTAAGTACCGCTGAGGTGAAAGTGCCAACCAAAGCAATTAGATTGAAAATTAATGTCTGGAGGTAATCAATGGAAGAAGTGGCTTTGGACCTTCACATCTGCGTCATCTTTGTTTATTGCTGTAGCTGGGTATCACAGAAAAACCACCTCATTTCTCAAAGACAGAGAAAGGATGTTTCCTTCAATTTAGACATTCCTAAATTAATTTGGAATCCATAGGAAGTGATTCCATGCTCAGATCTTAAGCTGATTTTTATTAATGTTGCTGGCCAGTAATGAAGATAAATGGTAGGCACATTCCATTTAAGTCAGGAACTACAAATGCAAGGTTGGGAGACTTGGGAGTGATTAACTGTATTCTCCCTTCAAGGGTTCATGGGGGACTGGGGTTAGCTTTTCCTCTAATGCGGTCCCTTACTCTGACATTAGCATCACTGATGTAGGAGTTGGATATTTAATATTCTCTTCAGTGTCCAAATGTGACTTAGAGGTATCATAATAAATGCTTCAAGGTGAGCTCAGCTTGGGTGTGTTCTTTACATTTTACAATGCATATTATAAAGACCAATAAAATTAAAAATCCCAACAGAACCAATTATAGCAGTCATTTGTATGATAAAGGGACCTCTGTTAACTTCTCATGAATAGAGTTTTCTGGATAACTGAGGAGTTAAATAGAAAAACTTGTTTTGTTTAAACCTAAGTGGCTAAAAAAAAAATCTTTGCAAAATGCATTAGTCCACTTCACAGTCTTGCTAAGTACAGTATACTAAAGCTAATTTAATATTTCTTTTATGATTGATGACTCTGCAGTGCCTTGGGGTTGGTGTGAATTGTTGTGGAGGTAATAAGCCGTAGTATATTGAACTCTGAATTTAAACTGACCAGATATTGGCTTATTTCATCGTGCTTTGTTTCTTTCTCCCCAAAGTCAAGTACAGAAAAGAATTCACTGGTGTTATGGTTCTACTTAGAGCTGTTACTGTGTATGTGTGTCACACATTGTGTTTCTTAGGACTGATTTGGTGTGCAAAACATCAAAAGTTTTCAATGATCCTGCTTCGTAGACTTAGATGGACACTTCCACAAACCCGTTCCTGACTGTGACTAGCTCCAATCAATTTACAGGTACCTCAGTAGTTTCACATCCTTTGGAACTGCCATGATTCCAATCAGTGAAGAAACAAATACACATGTAATTGGACTGTCAGTATTGCTAACAACTTCCTGGTCAAACTGGCAGGCATGGCAATTGTGTCCTGCATCCTGATCTTTTAATAAAGAAATAATAATAACAATTTACTGTCAAATTATGCCATAACTATAAAATTCCATCCTCCTAGAACAGTGGTGCCCAAGTGCAAGTCTGCGGACCTATACAAGATTTCTCATCTTATTTGGGAACATTATAGAAACACAACATCCAGGACTTTTCCTAGAGCGTCTCCTTTAGGAGGTCAGGAGAGGGGCCCATCACTGTGTTTAGGTTTTTGTTTTAGGATCTTTTCACTTTGTTCAGACAAAGGAACCACAACTCTAAAAAGCCCTTGGGGAACAAATATAGGAACTACATAATGGAACAGGACTCCTCAGAAATACTATTTGTAACAGCTGAAGGGCTAGTTCTCTCTACACGATTGAAAATCTGACTGGAGACGCCCGTGGGAAATTAAAGAATGCTGCCTGGTAATGGTGATGCGAGATGGGTGAAGGTTATTCCCAATGTTCCCATAATTTTCTAACCTAGAGACTCAAAGTCCTTAGGCTTTCATTTTACTAAACTTTCCACAACAGCACAACACACTCAAGAACTGGAGAACTTTTGGAAATACCTTTTTTGAAAGAACAGGAAATTGTTCCTTTGTTATATCAAGGAATGAGATATGAGAAAGGGGATGGGAAAAAATAGAAGATAAAATCATTTATGGAGCACCTACTCTGTGAAGACATTCACGTAGGAACTTTCTGTATGTAATTTAACCCACGTTTTACTCATATGAATAAATCATTTATAGATTTAATTGAAGAAATTGAGATTTGATGGTATCAAGTAATATGCCCCAGGTAACAATAATTTTTGAAATAGCAACAATAATAATTACTCATAGTTAATATTTATGGAAATCCTACTATATGTCAGGCATTGTGCTGGGTTCTTTACATATATAATTTAATTTTTACCAAAAATACGTGTGGTAAATATTATTCACTTCTTGTAGAAGCAGAAACTGAGGCTCAGAGAGTTCCAAGTGACTTCTAGTACCAAAGTAAAATGGGGCTGGGGTTTAAATTCAGGTCTGTCTGAGTTCAAAGCCTATGTTATTTCCACTACACCCAACTTAAATTGGGAGATCTGCACACCCTGGTTCCCACAAGAATTGGATAACTGTTACAGATCTAATTAGGGTGGGTACAAATGGGAAATTTTGTCCATCAATAAAAAATGGGAGTTTCAAAATATGTAAGGTACAATTTTAGGCATGAAAAAGGGTTCCAAGATGCATACAATGTAATCTGTCTTCTAGAAATTTATGATCTATAAAATACCTCCCCCCAAAAAATGAACTAGAATGGCAGTTTATGATATGTATCAAATGGCTTCTAATAATAGCAAATATTTATGAGCACCTAGTAGCTGTCAGATATTAATTATAAGCTTCATATATATTAGTCAATTTTTCTTATAAGCAAGATAGGTAGGTAATATTATTACCCCCAATTTTACATAAGCAGAAACTATACAAAATACCCTATAAAGGTACTCTGAGGACAGAGAGATCACTGTCTCCTAGAGGCATTGGTGACCAATTTTTAGAAGGGGTAAAGGAGGGGAAGCAGGGCTTTGGTGAGATTTCATAACAACAATAGAAATTACATTGATTTTAATACCCTGTTAAGCCCTCTAGTAACAGCGGGAATTTACATAAAGGAAAAATTCTTACATAGAAATGGACAGTAACAAGGAAGCAATAAGAATATACAGTTTATATAATAATCACCCCAAATCCTACATATACATTTATGTAAAGAGCATAGCCAAAAATATACCATTTTGATTTTGATTTTAAAGAAATTATGGACAGAACCTTAATAAAAAAGACAGCTTTTGGTTAATAGGACTACAAAAGAGATGGGAGGAAGAGAATAGAGAAACTTGAAGTCATCGTAAAATTAACATCATTTTTCAATTATTCAAAGGTAGATTTAAAGAAGAGTAGAAATTTTATTATTAGAACTAGACCACGGAGGAGGGAAATGGATAGATAACATTGACAATGGGAGATGAATCTCCCAAACCCCACTCCTGCTTTGAATAGAGCAACTTTCTTCCCAGCCCAATTTTGCAGATGGCTTGGAGTGGAGCTGAACATGGATGAGGAATACTCTGCTTTGCCCAGTTTTACTGAGTTTCACTGAAGAGCTAAGTACCATATTTCATCTAATTTAGCAAACCATCCATTGAAAACATACTATTGGTTTAAATATCATTAAGAAAGAAAAATTAAAACCATCATAATCATATGTGACAAATAATTCCTTATCATCCATTATGAGACAATCCTGATTTCAAAGATGTTAAAGTGTGAACAAATGAGTATATTATACTCAGTGAAATATTACACAATCCAATTCCCAGCTAGATCTTAACCTTACTCCACAAATCTAATTCTGGATGATTCTATGAAAAGGATAAGTTAGGGCTAGGAAAGTCAAATCCATAATCTACTTTAAAAGAATAATATAACAGTGAATAAATACCAAAGTGCTATAGAAAGCCCATGGATTTTGTAATTAAACATACTTGGATTTTAATTCTAGCCCCACACCATATATATATATATATATATATATATATATATATATATATATACGTATCATGAGAAGAATTATTTAATCTTTTAATCTTCAATTGTCTAATCTATAAAAAGGAGGTAATCTTGCTGAGTTATCAGGATTCTTGTGAAGGTTAAATAAGATGATGTATGTATAGCAGCTACCACAATTTCTGGCACAGTGAATAGTTCACTAAACAGACCCTCAGCAGAATAAGTGAAGGAAGATCTGAAGGCTATTGAATCACACAATCAGTTAAGTTATGAATATTAATACTAAAGGCACAAGGTACTCTCCAATCCCATGAGTAAATTAATTGCCTCTTTCTTCCTCACCAATATCACCATATTTTTCTCTAGTGATAACACACCAAGGTATGGAACCAATGGAAATAAACATTGAACAAGATAATGAATAAATTTGAAGCTGACTCATTTCTAGATCAACTTGTTAAAATACATTGATTATAACATAAATGAGAACAAAATTAGGGTGCAAAACATTATTATAATTGATTAAATGGGTTCAAGATTCATGGATAATACTTGGTGTCACATTCCAGGGGAAAGGAAATTTTAATATATGGTTTTTTCTGAGGAACAGTCTGTTGTAAAATGGATTTTGTTTGTGTGTTTTAATTTTTCTTCATGTCTCCTACAATATCTTTAGACTTAGATTTTGTTTGTCCCTAAGGATATAATGAATTAAACTTTCTTATATTGTGGCTGATTACATTTGCCCATATTAAACTCATCTGATCTCTGTTGTACTCAATTATAGCTTAGAAATGCTCTAGTGGACTTAATTTTTTTCCCTTTTTCCTTCAGTAATATTGACTTGTAGCCACTATGAGGAATAAATTTAGAAAATAAGACCAATAAAATTCTGGGATGTCAAAAGCATATTAAACAAACAAATTTCCCTCTCAAAGAAAATGCTTTTATGAAAATGAGAAAGGTCACTTTTTTGAACAACTTAGATTTAAAAAACAAGAGCCCTGACAATTCTATAGAAATGCCTTATTTTCAATAATACCATTGAAGCAAGGTTCAAGTATTATATATATATCATTAAAATTAATAGCTAGATGAAACTTGAATATATATTTAGGCTTCTAGTACTGTTAAGAAAAAGCTCGCATTGCCATGTTTAGAAATCATAATAGTAATTTTGTTTACATAAAGCCAGGTGAATGCTAAGCCTAGTGGCTACCTCAGGTTCCTATTTAAACCAGACAATTAATTAAAACCAAATCAATCTAAACCAAATAGATTACTTGAACCAGTAGGCAGCTTCATCTAACTAACCATTCCATATAGCCACATCCATCGCCTTTGTAAGAAGAATGTTGAATTAAAATTAAAGTAACAATTAAAATTGAATGATCAGACAAAAATCATATAAAGATTTTACTGCTTAGAATTTTTATCATAATCATTAAATATTTGGTATATATAAATAAAACTGATATAAGGTCTTTCTTAAAATCAGAATTTTAGATTTAATAGGATAAATTGATCAAACCAGCACTTTTGAAAGGAACAAAGAAACATCATAAAACCACAGAGAAAATTTCTCCAGTTCAAGCCCTGCTGGGCCAAATTTGAGTGCATACGAGCTCTGTGCCCACAGGTGCATAAGGAAATGAAGCTCAGTTACTAGAGACCTCTTAAACAGGAGGTAACCTGAGTTTCTGAAAATGAATTCTTAAGGACTTTGAGCTTACTGTACTTTCAAAAGTTCCTCCCTGATAGGGAATCAGCAGACAAGGCAATTGCCTTGCCCTTCTCTGCTGGGCAGGGAAGGGAAAGGCATGAGGTTTTGCTAGAAGTAGTGCTTGGAACGGATCCTAAACTCATCTTCACCAATTAGGATAATCCACATCTCTTGCAGTTATATGGATGGGCAGACATGTGTCCTAAAATGGTCCCATCAGGTATTTTCTTCTGTGGACATGATTGAGGAAAACTGTGTCCTTCCTCAGTCTCACAGCACTGTCATTCATGATAAAAGCCACCTGAGGACAAAGCCAATTCTTGGAAGAAGGAAGATCCAAAAGTGTCAGAGAGGAACAAAAATGTGCCTGAATTTTCCTCTATTTCTGAACACTTGGTTACATGGCTCCATAAATCCCCATGATAATTTAAGCCAATGCACTTTCAGTCAAATGCATCCTAACTGAAGCAGGGAAATGGACTGACCTGTTCATCCAGAACTCGGCTAAAGTCAGTAGACATGGTTTCTGTTTCCCAAAATAAGAGATGGGAATTAATGACCCAAAATATGTTGTGTCCTGACAGAAGTAGAACCTCTGGTTTGTCATCTCACTGGAAAATTTGGGCAATAGCTACCTATTTGTGTCCTCCCAGCTTCAGTTACCTAAGCAGTCAGTTTAAATTGTCCCATGAAGTTATTGCAATGAAACAACATCCCTTCATATCTGAGCAGATCTAGATATATTCTCTTAGAAGAGTCGTGACTCAATTTGGAAGTTGGCCTTCCTGTCTCTTCTTCATACTGCTCTTCCCCACCACCGAAAACGTTTGTGTCCCAAAGTGAACATTCTTGAAAACAACTATGAATGAACAGCTGAATTTTTTTCAGCCCCACTTTGAGAATAAATAGAATGTCTAGGTTTTTGTGCTTTCAGCATCTCCCCATGTTTCAAGGAGATCTAATCTTAATCAGTTATCCAAACAGGAAAAGATAAAGCCAGAAATTTAAAAAAGAAGGATCATACTGATTTCTCACTTTTATCAGGATCACTGAGGTGGCTAACGTAATCACTAGCATTGGAACTGCGAACCAACTGACAGGGCCTTCCTTCCATCCCTCCAACTTGGGCCACCACGGCAGAGAGGGAAGCCCCAAGAATCTTTTGATGGTCCCAGATGGAATCACTGATTCCAAAATGACAGTCAACAACCAGAAATGTGTGGCTCTATTTTCTTGGATAAAAGTGCACACAGATACGTGAACAGCTTGTCCTTCAAGTCCTTAAAACTTCCCTTAGTCCTCCATATATCTGATGAACATAAAAAGAAAGATGCCTCTATGTGCTACTCCAAGGAAATCTAACAGAATGTTAAATTGGAAGCTTATTGTGGCACTAACATAAACAAATATGAAATTCTAACCTGAGGTGCCAGGTGAAGATGAACATTTCGAAAATAAACATTCAAAACTTGTTATATAAGTAAAACTCAATAACAGAGAGGGATAAAAGGAGAGAACTGTTTATGTGTGGTGAACCCCATTCCTCCCAGGGGACTGTCTGTTGCTCATCTCAGTCTTGGTAAAAGGGGCTTCAGATAGATTGCTGGAAAATCATAATATATGTCCCCTGTCAGTGAAGGATATACTGAACTGTGTCTGACTCTTGCCCATAGCCAGAAGCTTCTTCCCTAGTGGAAGAGAAGGACAGGTTGCTGTGACATTGGGCAAAATGTCAGCCATACATCCAGAAGAAGGCTAGAGGTGGGGTCATACTAGGACCTAACAAAAAAGGTCCCCTGAAGGGTAATCTATCGCCAACAAAGAGAAGCTGAACCAGATTCCTGTCAGTTGCGGAGGTGGTGAGGCAGAGGACAGAGGATGATGTAAGAATTTCTCCGCAGCCCCTTGGTTGCATTTCAGACTGATCAGAAACCAAAGTTAGCAGGCCAGAGGAGCAGGATCTTAGAAAGAAAAAATGCGCTGACCGTGTGACCCTCCGGCAACAACAGCTTTCCAGCTGACACAGACTCTAGCTACCCAGTTGGGGGCTGGGAGAGAGGGGGAATTTTGAATAATGGAGTTTTGAATTTTATGAGAGATATGACAATCTAATTTTAGACTCTGTTAATTAAGGACTCAAGACTCTCTGCCCAATCCCCTTTTTTTAACCTAACACCAATAAAAAAAAGTCATGGATATGACCAAGTTTTCAATTGGAAGACTAGGAGATAAAAACTTCCTTCCCTGACCACAACTTTAAAAGGAGTAATGGAAGTCAATATACTCATTTAATAATTGTTAAAACATTGTCGAGGACTTTAAAATACATTCATGTGATAAGATCCTTGAGAAGTAGGAAAGAGCTCTACTGAAAATATCTTTAGCAATAACAAGAAGTGGAGGCTGTTCTTTATCTGATGGGTAAAAAGCTGCCCTCTTTGAAACAGGGACATCATTCTTATAGCTGACAGTAGAATTTGTGTATGGGCAGGTTGCAGAGATCTTAGGGAAGTTTTGCTGAATATAAGAACAGTCTTTTGTATTTATTGCCCATCCTTTTGAAATTTGTTACAGTTTAAATGTTTCCTTATCATAATATAATTGGACTTAGTTAACAATGAAATCTCCCTAATATATTAAGTAATGCATGTTTGTTTACTGCTACAAAAGTCTAGCATTGTTATCAATATATATTGTAACTCTACAGCTTATATTTCCTCCATACCAAAGTAATTATCTCTGGTGTCTCTATGAAGTAGGCAAGAGAGCTCATTATCATGAAAATAAATAAGACACACAGATTTTAAATGATTTTCACAAATTCCCTCAATGAAATGATTAATGGCAGGTAAAATTAACTGCCTCTTTCTTGATTTCTATCTCAGTGTTTAAGAGCATTAGCATGCCTTTTTACCATTTTCTTGTAAAATCTTTAAAATGTATAGTCTGCATTTGTATTCATTAACAAATATTTATTTGGTATCTATCTTTCCAGACACTATGTTAGATGATGTCACCCAGTTTTAAAGATTATAAACTGGAAAAACAGCCATACATACTAGGAACACTTGTAATTGTGAAAGAAATCATTAAGTGATTTAATTTTGTTGTAACACAAATATTTCAATTTTATTTTTCCTAGAGATGGAAGAAGGAAAAATGAAGTCATGAAAGATCTTGATTAATTCACTTTCCAGTTATATCCTATCTACAGTGACTTTATCATATTGATTACAAACAACAACAAAAAGTTTTATTGGAGGTTAAGGGCTTATTCTGTTTTTATTCAAATATTAAATTGTTTATTCTGTTATGTGGTTTTCATTTTTAGAAGGATATAACTAAACTTTTCAAAATTTCTACTTGTATTATATTGATCTTGCTTTTTGTTATTGCTTGTATGATTATTTCTATGTTTTTTTTTCTTACAACAAAATTATGTCAGCAAAAATCATTCTTAGAATGGATGCATGTAGGCTCTGACGGCTCTTGTTGTGCATTAGTTGAAAACAGGAACTTTTATCAACATCTGCTGTGTAGCTTATAAGTGAAGATGTAAATACATAAATATCTGTTGTTCTCTTAGAATAGTGGTTACCAGAAGATCTCAGGGATTGTGAGAGATTGATCAACAGGTACAAAGCTACAGTTAGAATAAATTCTGGTGTTCTATTTCACAGTGGGATGACTAGAATTAATAGTATTATACTGTATATTTCAAAATAGGGAGAAGAGTTGTTTTGAAATGTTATCATCACAAAAAAAATGGTAAATGTTTAAGATGAAGTATATGCTAATTACTCTGGTTTGATTTCAATACGTGTATTGTACAATGTATACACATGTATTGAAATATAGCGTTGAAACCCATAAATATGTACAATGATTATATGTCAATCATAAATTCAAAAATAAACATAAATATCTATAATTGTTCCTTTTTTATTTCAGCATATGATAGAGGTACGAATGTTTAGGTTACATATATTGCCTTTGCCCCACCCGAGTCAGGGCTTCAAGTGTGTCCATTTTCCAGACAGTGCTCACTGCATCCATAAGGTGTGAATATACCCATCCCCTTCTCCCCTCCACCTGCCCAACACCTGATGAATGTTACTACTACATAGGCACTTAAGTGTTGGTCAGTTAAGTCAGTTAATACCACCAATTTGATAGTGAGTACACATGGTGCCTATTTTTCCATTTTTGTGATACTTCACTTAGTAGAATGGGCTCCAGCTCTATCCAGGATGATACAAGAGGTGCCATATCCCCATTGCTTTTTGGGGCTGAGTAGAACTCCATGGTATACATATACTACATTTTATTAATCCACTCATGTATTGATGGGCACTTGAGTTGATTCCACATCTTTGCAATAGTGAATTGTGCTGCTATAAACATTCTAGTGCAGATGTCTTTTTTATAGAATCTCTTTTGTTTCTTTGGGTAGATACCCTTTTTATACGAAATCATGAAAAAATAAAATTCATAGACTATGTTAGATAGGTTCATTAGACCATCTGCGCCTAATATATTAACAGCTATCTGTTCTGTCTGTGCAGCCCGGTATCACTTCGTTACCTTGACCTTCCCTAGTCTCAGTGGCTGGATGTCTGGCAATTGCATTTCTCATAATCCTTTGCCAGGAGGGTTCCAGGTTATATTTTGCCAATGAGAGGCACTTGTGAGAGATTTGAAAAATGATAAAAAGAAAGCAGAATTCATATTATTGTTCCTACATCCGTAGGAAAGGTGGGCAGAAAGGTGGTCTTAGCAGATTTGAGGTTTTCCAGTGACCTCCAGGTATTTCCTGGTAAATCACTTATTTTGCTTCTGTAGATAGTGGTGATCATCACTGGGAGTTTTCTGTGGCTTCAGAAATTCCTTTCATCTCTGTGAGCTAGTGGTGAATCTGAGAGTTAACAGAAATCTTGCATGAGATTTGCTTCCCCAGGCATTGAAGCAATTAGGAAAACCCTTAATACCTTCTATTAAATCCCGTCCTGTCTGATAACTTAAATAGCGGTTCTTATCCAGGTAGGACCCTCTGAGGAAGTATTTGACATTGAAAGTGGTCCTCAGAAATAGACTTTGAGGAGGTTCTGAATAGCTTATCTACCTAATTAAAATTAGAGATAAAAAAATAACATCAGTGTCAACAGAGAATGAGATATTCATGGTCCGTGATATACAAAGACTTCGTAAGCATTAAATTATCAATGTAGTTGCCTGAAATAAAGTACCTATTAAAGACAAGGATTTGGGAAACCAAAGAGGCTGTTATAGTAAAACATTCTCTTATAGATAATGACCACAAGGATTCTGAGGTAGCCTATTTACTTTTGAATGCACCACTTCTTTCAACAAAGAGAAATTAAAGAGCTCAGAGTTTTAAAATTTGAGCCCAAGGCATGATCAGAAAACAAAAGAGCCTCTTAAAATTTATTCTTGTAGCCAAATACAGAACCAAAGTCTGATGATACATATTGCAGAATTACAAAACACATTGAATTCACAGCCTTTCTTAGTATCTTATGTGGAAGTTAAAGTAGTTATTGGGAAAGAGTGGGGATTATTAGTGGATCCTGATGGATCTGAACCTCCAAATTTCTTTGAACCTCTTTGCAAACAGAAGCAGTCCTTCTTGCCCTATCTGAATAAGCTGTAAGGGCTATACAGCAATGACCTTGCTAGGGGTTAGTGATTCTCCACCAAATGTGCCCCACCACCTTGCATTACTTCCAGACCTATTTCTAGGGTCCAGTCACAGGAGGATGAATACAAAGTCTGATTTAGGAGGAGATATCTTACACATAGAAAGAATTGAAAGGTTTTGCTAATTTATATTGGCAGAAACCTGAGAAGATATGCTACAAATGGATTTTAAGGGTACTAGACCAGGGAGACAAAAAGAAGACTACATTAATCCATACTTGTAAATGTAATTATACTTTTCAGATATTCTGGATTCAAGATGTGTGAGGCATGAGCATACAATTGTGGCTTACCAGATAGCTTGGTTAGTAGGCAGAAACTTGGCCTCCATGGTGGTCAAGGTTAAATAAATTTGAGGTGCTGGAACTTCCAGGATATAACATAGATGAAGGTATACAAAGAAAGATAGAAATTTAGTGTTGATGTATCAAGGAATCTGTTTTGAATCCCTTTGCTATGTTACCTGGGAAGATCCAGAGGATATCCCTTCACCAAAGCACTAATAAATACACTGGTGAGGCCAAGGATGACTATAGGATGCAACCCCACTGAAATGGGCTTTGTAAATTCAGTGGGAATAACAGGATCCTGGAGAGTGGTGGAGTCAAGTGACTGCACTTAAACTTGAAGGCCCGAGACAAAGTGGGCATGATTCCCAAAGTGGGTAGCAGGCTACAGCAGTGATCAAAATGGCTTAAGCCACAGGGATCACTGATGCTGATAGCTAATAGATCATAGTGTCCATTAGTCTGAAATGTAAGTGCTGCTGACTAGCTACTCAATATTTATAATTTAAAACATCATAGGTCTCCTTATTAGAGTTTGACAAGTAGAAATCATGGCTTCTCACCTAATCCCCAGATGCAGAGCCTTGGAATGAGTAGTGTGCCAGGTTCCATTGAAGAACTACCCCATGTCTTTGCCAAAACAATAAACTCTAAATAACCCTAACAGATTCCTAAAAGGAATCTGCAGCCGTTGGCCAGCGTGACTCATTTTATAAAATAAGGCAAAGTCCCCACTCTGTGAATACATACTGGGCGAAGATACACTGTACCAATGCCAGAATACCCATATTGGTTCTTTGACCCATGGGATATTAGTAAGGGATGATTCTTAGCCCCTGGAACTTCCTCTCCCTTCCTAATAGTAAACTAAATTGGGGATTAGCAGATTTAGTGCTGCCAAAACTGACTAGAATTATGCAGATATAAGATACCCATCATATCCACATTTAACTAATCTATTTGACTGATTAGGGCTGAAATGAGATGGTCTTAGAGAAAAACGGTGGATCATTGTAAACATAATCAAGAAGTAACTGTAATTTCAGTTGCTTTTCCAGATGTAGTCATTATTCTCGAAGCAAATAAACGTATCACTGAGATCTGTTATATAGCTATTGATCAGGGAAATGCTTTTTGTATATGCTATTAAGAAAAAAAAAAAAAAAACACAGTAAAGATCTTTGATTTCCCCTGGTAGGGACAGCAATATATCTTCACTTCACCTTAACTCAGGGCTAGGTCGATTGTCTGCCGCTCTTTTGTGATCTTATCCACGGGACTGATTGTTCAGCCATCTCATAGGACGTTTTGCTGATCCTCCACGTTGATGACTGTGGCAGCTTGAATTTTCCAAGATGGAAGACAGTCTATGTAGGTTTCTCTTAACCAGTGATGACTCCTCCCCAAGACCCTCATCTCTTTTGTTTGAGAAAACCCTAAAATGGGACTTTTAGCTGTGAAATATAAGGTCCTGGGTACTAACAGCAGACAAAGTAAACCAAATTATTTTGTTATTTTTAAAATTGATTTTCCAGTTCATTTTGGCAGTTCAAGGGAGAAAAGTTTTAGAGAAAGCCCTGGACTTAGGGGGAAGAGATGTGATAGAAAGACTTTTATAGAGAGTGAGGATAGGAGTCAACCATAAGGCATAAGGCTGAGCCCTCAGGAGAAACACAGACAGGTCCCATGAAGAGTATCCCTGTGGCTTAGAAATCCTGACACTTGATGCTGACAGAGAGGAGCAAGTTGTTTATCGTTTCCTGCGATAACCCTCATGCATTAACCCCCTACATTTCAGAAAATCCCCATACAGTGTAGAAATCACAACAGCAAACTTAGCTGGGTTTTTTTCGGTGCTGTAACCATGGACTAAAACATCACTTTTCACATGTAGTAGATGTTCAGTAGGAAAGAAATGTATTAGATAAATTGGGTGAATTAGTGGTGCTTTTGGGGAAATGTCTGCAAGATGTTCTCCCTGTGTTTTGTATGAAGTATGAGGAGTAAAGAGTGTACAGATGAAACAGGTATAGGTGGGGAAAAAAGCTGGGATTTGGAGTTAAGAGTAGATCGTGTAGACAATACCACAAATTAGGTGCATATACAGCACACCCATTGAAAAATCCTTAGAATAGTGAGGCAGCCATTGTTCCTCCATCAATTACTTGGGATGGAGGCTCATGTTTCACAGGAATGGTTGACTTCAAGAGGCTGAAAGACGTGGAGACATTAGGTAACACATAATAGATTCATTTCAGCTAAATCTCACAAATATGCACTCAGCTTGATGAGAGTTACAAATTACTGACATAGCTCTCGTCAGCACAGGGAAAATTCAAAACGCAAAGACGCACAATTCAATTTTGGGCCAAACCAGTGCAAAATTGAAGAGGCAAGCCCTACCAGCTGTCTAAGTACAGATGCCATCTGACAGGCTCTTATTTTTTATGCTGGACTCTTGAAAGGAGAGGATCCCACTCCACCGGAGACTGAATGTTGTTGTTTGCCGTGGGTGCATGAGGCCCATGAGCAAGTCATAAATGGGGCACTAAGTCTGTTCATGCAGGGGCCCAGATGGAGAACTGGGAATGTGGGAGTAGTGTTCCCAAGAACACAGATGTTGTGCCTTCTTGTAGTTCTCCGAAGGGACGTCCACTCAGACATAACTCCTATTTTCTCTGTTCTCTAAAGAGGCCCAGAGGATGAGTAACAGAATTGTGGTTCTGGAGCTATTTAAACATCTTACTTGCAGGTAAGTTAAAAACAAAATGTTGTATAACAAAGTTTTACTGTAACAAAGGACAAAAAATATCCTTTCTGAATTTCCTTTCCAGGAGTCCCAAACTTGTATTCAAATGGCAGTACAATGTTTGTACTTAATAGTAGCAGACTGGGTACCAATTTTTACAGTAACACAAGTTGGGTATGCAAATGGAAAATTTCTTTATTTCTCTTGAACAGGACTGAATTTAGCCCTCAAGCCCCAATTTCTGCTGGTGGTAGTAAATTTTTTTGGAAATCAAGTTTTACTCACTCAAATTAGTGATTACTTACCACTTTTGGGTGTAAACTTAGTCTGTTTGGGGTGACCTCTTGGGCTATCAGAATGTGTCCTTTCCTCCTTTCTCACTTCTCTACAGGGGCCATCTAAGTTCTGGAGGTGTGGGGGGTGGCTGTGCAAGCAGGGGGTATGTACCATCTTAGACCAGTTGGTCTAGACGGTAGTTTTCAAAGTTCTCAACCAGCAATTTCAGTACCACCCAGGAAACTGTTAGAAATGCACATTTTCACCCAGATGCACTAAATCAGAAACTCTGAGTGAGGAGCCCAGGAATCTGTATCTTAACAAGGCCTCCGGGCGATTCTGACATCTTTGAGAAGCACTAGTTGCACTGGTCACACTGGTAGGAAGCCATCAACATCCATCCACTTTGGTTTCTGATGAGATGTTCTATCACTGCTGGTCTTTGGTTTAGTGGCTCCCAAAGCAAAGCATCACATCCATGGCTAAAATGCCCTCTTTTGCTCACTGGTCACCTCTGTGGTCATTCTCCTTCCTCCTTAGCCTGACCGTAGTACCTGGTTTCCTCCTGTCTTTGTCCCTGTTCAGAGCTTGGGATACTTTAGATGCTCTTTTCTAGTCATTTCCACTTTACAGCTTAGTTTCCGTGACCAACACAGAAATTCTCTAAAGGTTTGGCTTCTGCCTGCTATATTATAGAACCTGGGCCGTGAGTCTTTTCTCTGGAATCCCCTAAATCACATCATGGCGTTCCAGTCATCGTTATGTCCCAGGGATTGATCTTAGAAGTGGGCAGAGTGGCATGCCCAACACTCAGGCCCCTGAGTTATAACTTATCTGCTGTCCTCTTCTTATCTCACCTCTCCTTTTTCCCTACAACAGGGAAGTTGTTTTGTTTTGATTTATTTTAATTTTAATTTTTTTTTGTCTGTGCTGCTTGTATAAAGAAAAAAAAAATCCCATTTAGGCATATGGACTTCTAAACCTACCATTTTTGAAATGATCTCTGCTTTTCATACAAATCATTTTTTTTTCTTTAATAAGACCACTCTTGTGAGTGAAAATCTTAATTTGCAAAACTACTGGCTCTTAACAAGTTGCAAAATCTGTTTTACATCTCAAAACCTCAGCGTTGTCTGGTTCTTTGCATCTCTGCTTAATCATCCTTGTTTCCCTTAAAACCTCTGGTTCAGTAAGGAAGATGGAGTATAAGGATATGTGGGAAAGCAAACACATTAATTAAAATTTCAAGATATTATCACACCACACCTAAATTAGAAACACTGTAATGGTTTCCTAAGTGTACTCCCTGATTGTAATCACTACAATCCTTCTGCTATTAAACTAATTCTCATACAATATTCCTTTTATAACATGTGATTTTCCTCTTTGGGTTTTTTCAACAGGTCTCTTTTCAACCTAATTTATAGACAATTCTTTACTCTAAAATTCCCATTTCTGTGCACATGTACAATGCTTGAAAATGAATGAATGAATTCCAAATCATCCCTGACCTGTTCTTTCCTCTTGTATTAAACATTATTTCTAACATATCACTTATGCCCATTACACTCAGCCTAATTTACATCATAAAGAGATACATATTAAAAATGTAGAACTTTTATTATAGAATTCCATCTCCTGGGAATGTGTCCCCAGTGGACCTTCATTTTTGGGCTCAGTCTGACTCCAGGATCTAGCATCAATTTTGTCTTTGACAAGGAATACTGAATCAACATTAGACCAAATGTCTAGACTCAGAAATAGGTCACCCTGGTAGCCCACCAGGCCTTGTTACAAAAGGTTACTGCTTTACTCCCAAGAACCTTTCCTTACCATAGTCCCAGTTATGAATTGTTTAGTTTTTTTTAAGTGAAATTCAGGAAATACATTAAATACTTAACATTATCTTAATGCATTGAGATTTTTTTTTTCATTTTCATTGGTACTACTGAAAGATTTTCATTGCCATTTGTAAAATTTCCCTCCATTTACTTGAGTATTGCTACTATCTTATGAACCTGAATGTTCCATTTGTGTTCCATTTGTTAGGGGTTCACAAGGCTGGAAGACTGACTCCTCCTTAATAATTTATTCTACCACCTTGGATTCAATAAAATAGTCATATCTAAGCTTAAAGTAATAATTTATGCACTTGTATAAAGTAATATTTGGCTAAAAAGCTTTTTTCATTAAATGTGATATATAAACGTTGAAATGGCAGCTTCTACTTTATATTTCTAGTCTTCTGTATTTCATATTTCGCTGCTATGTGAAATTCTGTAAAATAATGGGGAGAGCTCTAATAATTCCTTAAAAATCCCTCACAGCAGACATAGTCACATTTCCACAGTTTCGGGTGCCCTATTTGTTACCAACTGACCAACTGTCGTCCCAGGTATTACAGAGTATTTCACTGCAATGATGTGTCCTCCGTCCTACATCACCACCTCTCAATGCACTTCTGTAAGGAAATTGAGGCAATACAGTGGTGCTTCATGATTATTTTGTAGTTCTCTGTGACTCCTTTTGAAACCCTCTTTTTCTTGCTCACTCTCCGTCCTGGCAGACTTTCAGGTTGGAGAAAGATCCACTTGTTCAAAATTACCCCCCGTTGAATTAGTTATAGAGAAAGGATCTCTGTTAAAACTGAAGGGCTCCATGATAGCCACATTCTAGTTTCCCAGAGAGCTGCATGGAAAACGAAAGACAGATTAGCTAACATTCTTTTATAAATAAAATTTATGAAATGTACATTCAACCGTGTGTATCTAATATATTTCTATTATGCTCAAGCTGATTCTTATGAAGTTGTTTTTTAAATTTGAAATGAAAATATTAGAGTACTTAAAATATAAATAACCCAGATATCATGTCACAGAATAATCATTGTGAGTGTGCATATTTTTTTAGAGCATTTGTATTCAGGGGATTTGGAAAAGAATCAAGCCTTTTTTTAAAGTACGTAAAATACTATGCCTATAGAGAAACTAATGTAAGTCCATTTTTAACCTACAATGATTTTTACAGCCAAATAATAGGGCTTTGAATAACAGAACTACTATAATTAACTCAGTTGTCAATGAAGGCAATTTCTCCAGGGCATCCATTCATAGTTTGAAATATTTCTAAATACTCCAGACTTTTGTCATTGCTATAGCACTATAAGAAAGAATGCCTCCCTGGACCTGAATCTTTTTGTAAATCTTCTATTTAAGAAACAATTAAAATTATTTCTCTGATGTCTTTTAAGAAAACAGCATTGTGCAACTAATATTGTGACAAGAACTTTTGGAGGAATTGGTGGCTTTTTATTTGCAAAACCAAAAGCACTATTATAACTCTTCTATGTCAACAAAAACAATTTCATTTCTAGCTTAAATTGCTGTCTGAAGTGAGGCTTCTGACCCAAAGGCCTTTATATTTATTTAGTATTCCAGCTCCAAGAAAAAAATACTAAAGCAAATAATTCACTTAAATTTAAAAGTAGCAGCCAACACATTTAGTAGATTCACCAGTTCAAAAAAAACCTCATTAACATTGTTAATTATAAATTATACTACATACAGATTTATTTAACAAATCAGAGACTAATAGGTCAATTTAATAAAAGATTCTTTATAATGTAGACAAATATATGTCCCTTTTTCTTAAATAGTCAGATAGTTATTTTCCTTAGGTAATTGGCCTGAAAAAAAACAAATGGAGATATTTATAGATGTAAACAGCAATATAAAAGTACAAAAGCATACAGATGCTCCTTGACTTACAATGGGGTTACATCTCAAGAAAGTCATCATGAGTTGAAAATATCATGTCAAAAATACATTTACTACACCTGACCTGATGAACACAATAGCTTAGCTTAGCCTACCTTAAATGTGTCCAGAACACTTACAATAGCCTGCAGTTGGGCAAAATCATCTGACACAAAGCCTATTATTATAAAATAGTGTTGAATATCTTATGTAATTTATTGAATACTATACTGAAAGTGAAAATCAGGATGGTTGTATTGGTACTCGAAATACAGTTTCTACTAAATGCATATTGCTTTTGCACCATTATAAAATCAAAAAAAAAAAAGTTAAGTCAAACAGTCCTAAGTCAGGGACCATAAATATTTTTAAAAGATTATGATATTTTTTATTAAAAGTACTTAAGTTTTCAATGAAAGCAACAATATAGCAGGCCTTTCTAAGACAAAGCCTTCTTCAGACTCTGCTGGCAAGAAAGAGCTTGGCTGTTTTAGCCCCACATAGCTCAGGAATGGAGCTGGAATTGATCAGGAAAGAAGATCACAGAGTGAGACTTTGGAGGGCACAGCAACTCCACCGCTAGCCTCAAAATACTGGAGAAGGGACCTGGTGCCCCTAGAATTGGTGGAAACACAGGAAAGATAAGGAAGGCTTTCCAGGGACATCACAGAAGGAGCCAGGAGAGCAGGATCACTTTCCAGAGAAGGAAGAAAGAGATGGTGGTGTTAACGTGGCAATGCCAGGAGTTTCTAATCAGGAAATTAGCGAGCATTTCAGACTTCAAAAACGAATTTTTGCAAACCAACTAAAAGAGCAGTTCTGTTATGTGATTGCAAGAAAGTTTCATTTCACCCCAAATGTTCAGCATTTTTGTGAAAATCTATTCATCAAAGGTCTATTACTATTATTAAATCAGAAAATAACAGGTAGTTTGGGTTTAATATGTCCCTGAAAGAAAAAAAAGAGTCTGGCTAAAAGATTTGACCCCGAAAACTTTCCCTTTTACTATGATATATGTTGATAACAGGCAAAACAATGGTGGAAATAATTAGGCCAGTGACAATTTTTCCATCTTTATATTCTTAAAAGGCACATCAAATCCTTTTGATCATACTAGAGTTAAAAATGTGTTATTATTTTCTAGCTAAATTTAAGGGTCACCGATCCTCATTTACTCTATAAAGGACATGGTTATCACCATGAGGTCTTCTTTACTGCAAAGAGATTTTATGACAAAAAGACTGCATGGGGAGATTAATATTATTCCCTAAAGACCCCTGACAGTTTTGCTATACTGATTTGTACCACTTTATGAAGTATATGTCCTCTGGGCAACTTAGCCATGCAGCAGAATTTCCCAGATGTCAGATTGCAGACTAGTCCCCTTTGTGGCAAACTTCTACTAATTAATAAAATGTTTATTTCTGAACGGAGGTTGGGCTGACATCAACGGGTGCAAACTTGTGGCTTCCCCATCCAGTGGCCCGCAAAGCCCCAGTGATCAAGCAATAAGATCCAGAGCTCCACAAGCCAGGGCTCAGGTCTCTGCCCAGACCAAGTGCCACCTCCTCTCTCCTTGGCAACATCCCCCCTCCTGTCTCCCCTAACATTTCCACATGATGGTCTAGTTTCTGTGCTTTGAGTTTATCCAACATTGATCACAGGCTTACTCTGAGCTAGATAGTGCCCAAGGCACTGAGAGTCCCAAGGCAAATAAGCAACCAGCCCAGCCCTTTAAGAGCTTAGGGTAAACTAGAGTTAGTCAAACAGTAACAGATGAGGGAGAACTATCCACAGGTGTGGAGGGGCCACATTGCACCAGAGCTTGCAGCTTCACCCAGGGATTTGGTCAAGGCTTCCTGGACGGGATGGTCCTTGAACTAGTCTTGACAGATGAAGGGAAGTTGTCCATTTAAGGAAAAGCGGGAAGTGCTTTTAGGCCCACATTACAGTATGAATGAAGTCTTCAAGGGTTATAATACTGCTATACAGCCCTACAAAATTCATATGCTAGTTCTAACCCCTAATGTGACTGTATCTGGAGACAGCACTTTTAGGAAGTAATTAAGTTTAAATGAGATCATTAGGGTGGGTGTCCTAATCCAATAGGATTGGTAGCTTTACAACAGAGAGAGAGAGAGAGAGAGAGAGAGAGCGCGCTCTGCTATCCAGGAAGAAAGCCCTCACCAGAATTTGACCATGCTGACAGCACATCTCAGACGTGCAGCCTCCAGAACAGTGAGGAAAGAAATTTCTGCTGTTTAAGTCACCCAGTCTATGGTATTTTGTTCCGGCAGCCAGAGCAGACTAAGACAAGTTAAGCACCCTCCTGCATTTGGGTTACTTTAAAAAAATACACTTATTAGACTGTAAAGCTTGAGGCTTATGATGGATGAGATGTAAGGAAGTAAGAGAGGGGAAAAGAAGGGAACAGAGAATAGAAACAGACACTACTCTCAAGAGAAGCTTTGGATAAGGGGAAAAGGGAAGACTTTTCCTCAGATTCTTGGAAGCATGTCACAAATTTCAGCATCTGCGGAGGGGAATCCTTAGGCGCCCCTCCTTCTCCATCATTCTGCCCATCATTGCAGAGGGATTAACTTTATTCCCTTGAGCTGGCTGTCCAGATTCACTGGAATTCTGATCCACTTCTACCTTAGCTTTAAAGAACAAAGAAATGGAGAATTTAGGAATATTTCTCTTGGCCTTCAACCTGTGACACCGGTGTTCTGACAGCGGCTGTTGCAAAATATGACTATAGAGAATAAAACAAACCCTGAAAACTCAAAATAATTGGCATTATTAGAGTAATACAAATGCAACATCTTAAAAACTCCCACTTCTTGAAAAGAGGAACATGTATAAATATGGTACTGACAAAGTTTGCATAACCTGATTAATTAGTAAAGACAGAAGTGGGTGAAGGAAGCACAATTAAAAAAGAAGAGCCTCTTGGTTGGTATTTTGATTAATAAACAAATAGTTATGAGTATATCTTAATAATCATGTGATAACCACTAACAGAGTTAAACACAGGATGTCTGCTCTCTAAAGCAATGAGAAGACAAAAGTAAACAAAACAGGCTGCAGAAGAGAGGCCAAATGGTAAGCAAACAAAAAACCGACAACAAAATTATCTAAGTCAGGACAACATAATTAATGAATATAGTTTAAACTCCCTATTAAAAGGGTGAAATGCATCAGGTTGAACAAAAAAATAATCCAGTGATTTATTACTTTTAAGAAAAAGATATAAAGAACAATAATAATAACAGCAGATGTGGCCATTTTCACAAATGAGATGAAAAACAGTTGTTATATATTGATTTTTACATATGATTATAAACAGTACAAGAAATAACAGTACTGAATATATGAATAGTTTAAAATACATAAGACAAAATTATTAAAAACATAGGGAATGATATTTTAAACATATAACTTTATCTATATAACATCTAACATCTATCAGCTATCTCTACTATTAAATATAACAATACTTTCTATGTTTAGATAGATAAATAGAGCTAGCTACACATGGCAAATATCTTTATTTTTATATCTATGTCTATATTGAGCTGACAAAAAATTTTAAGGAATTCGAACAAGGTAGAACTAATACAGAGATGAAAATTTATCCTCTACTCACCTGCCAGAGGATAATTACCCATGGGTGTCTTACATTTTTGTATATTTTACAAGCACAGACACTAGATGGTTGGGTTTCAGACTATCTTTTCAAGGATGTCTGTATAGAGAGCTATCTTCTCCAAGAGAAGATAGAGCAAAGAGCAAAGAGCCGTTTTGCTTACAGTCTTGGAAGACAGAGACAGTGTCTTTCTCCAAAGCCAACGTCAGCCATGCTTGCTGTCCAGCATAATGAGGATAATATCTTGCTCCAGAACAAAGGGCAGGCATGCTTACTACCTTTTTTTAAAAGATTCACATGTCCTAAGCTCAGGATTCTCCTCTCCTATAACAAATCCTGTAAGCAAGTGTCACCTAATCCTCTATTCCCATTTTGCAGAAATTGGGCATGGGGAACTGACACAAAAATATGATTCTCTAGCTGCTGCTATTACTGTGAGTAATAAAATTCTTTGTCTCTGATACACTAATTGCATGTCCTCCAAACAACTATGAAAACCAATTTTTTCAGTAGGGTAAAATCTCCATATTTCACAGTTCTTTACATCACCAGTAACCTCCTTCACACAAAATATGTAAGAACCAGATATGAAAACTGGTATAACACCCAAATGCAAGGTAAGTATTCCAAAGAAACTGAAATCATGCATCATATTAACTGACCAAAAAAATCAACAATGAAATATAATTTTTTTATTACTGGAAACAAGCTTTAACCACTTGAGAATGAAAACACACTTTTTAAGTAACTGTCAAGCCAAGGTAGAGATAAAAAGTCATATACAGAAATGTCAAATAAAAAATGGTGCACAAAAGTGAATTCATAAGTATAAATATTTTTCTATGCAAACAACCTAAATTTTAGAAAAAGAAAAAAAAATTTGGAGTAAAAGAAGAATTAGCTAGCAAAATTAATTAATATCAAAACTTTTAAATATTTTTAAAAATAAAATAAAAGCAAATGTCTCATAACATTATTAGCAAGTATAAAATAAAATTATAAGTAATAATTTTATTTTAGAACCATGCTTTTAGAAATAAATATCAAATTCTGCCAGGGATATCAATAAAAGGAAAAAAAAGCATCTCCAGATGATTTTTTTATGTAGTGCTAAGTTCTATTTCTAAGATTTCATTTGTGATTTTAAAAATTTATATTTATCAAATAAAATTTATTTCAGCAATGCAAAAAATCAGTATTATATAATTTATTACAATACTTTAAATTTAATAAGAAAAACATCATCATAATTTTTGAAAAAGTTATTGGATAAAATTCCACAATCACAATTATCGAAAACACCAGTGAGCATGAAATCAACATGATTAAAAAATAGTCACCATCATATATTCCTAATGGTAAAACCCAAGAGAGACTACCATTAAATCCGGAAAAAGCAGTAATGACATCTAACATCCTTACTAGAAGAATTAGCCAATGGTTTAAGACATGACACAAAAGATAAATGATAAGAGATAAATACAAGACATAAAGAAGAGTGATTCATTTAAAGAAGATGTAAAACGTCATCCTATGAAAAATGTATGCAATTATTTTATTTATTATAAGAGAAAAATACAAAAACCATAGGATGCCCATATGTAGATAATAGCAAATGTGAAAATAAAATCATATAAATAAACATTATGCATTGTAACAAAAATATAAAATTTCAAAATCTATTTTTATAAAAACATATTTAATATATGAATAAAATTACAAATATGAGAGATAAAAAGTACCTAAATGGGAAGACTAAATATGTACAGATATCAATTATTACCAAATGAATTTGTAGTTTAACGCTATTCAAATAAAAAATCTAATGTTATTTGGGGTAATTTGACAAAATAATACTAAACTTTTCCTGGAAAAATAATCAGGTGAGATAATGAAGAATTTTGAAAAACAGAACAATAAGAGGAAGAGAAAAGTCTTCTCATATAGTAAATGTATTATAAAGCTATAACAATTAAAATAGCAGGAACTGATGCAAATACAGAAAGATTCTGATCTATGACAGAAAAAGATATCCAAAAATAGACACTTTAATGTATGACCACATCAGAAGTCAATATCCTTGTGGTGCTGTGCTAGTAATTAACAGTGGGGTTGGAGGTAGAATTGACTTTCTGTCCTCACTTCGAATCTTTCATTACCAATAATGTGAGGTCTAAGTAGTGCGTGTAAGCATGAAAACTTTGTTAATTTAAGTCACTGAGTTTTAGGAATTTTTTTTTTTGGCACTGCATAATTTAGCTTATCTGAACTGATATCCATGCTCCAATATGACTTTTCCAGTGAAATTTAATATTAACTCATAATGTTAATGTAAGCATAGATTTGAAATGTCTTTGTTCATCTTAGGTAAGAAGCGGTTTTAGTGTCTTATGGAACTAGGATGCAAAATCCCATGCTGCCAGTAGGTGTCATCATCTACATTATGCAGTACAGGCATAATGCCACTCAAAAATCCAGCAAATACTGGATTTAAGACTTCCTAGGACTGAGGTGCCAAAGACATGGAAGTAAGTAAGATAAGCATTCCTATTCACTAGGAGTTGACTCCGAATAATAATAATTTTTTTAAAAGTTAGCTTCCTACTTTCTCAGATGTAAAATTTTGAAATTCTGTACACTGATTTCCTTCAATAGGGAATTTTTAAAATTAATATTTAATATCAATATTTGATTATCACACTGAACTTGATAATTAATACAAGATTATTAAAGTCATTCATCAATCAGTTAAATAATTCATGCACAATATTTTATAATTGTAGTATTTATACATACACCTATGACCCCTTAACAATAACATCTGTTACAAATAAGCAGCCTAAAATTCTTTACTCTTCTCCAAACAATGCCTTAGGGGCAAATGAAAACCCACCAAGGATAGGGCTTACTTGTCCTTCAGATTTCTTTGTTCCATACATGTCCACACTGTGCCAGACACTTGTCAAGGTGCCAGTTTGGGTCTGTTATAGCAAATAAAAAGCAATAATGGCATAAACAAAATGAATAATCAACAATTTGAATGTGTGTGTAATAAACAGCTGTGAAACTGCTTTATGAAAATACACTTCACCCTGTAGGCATAGTCAAGATACAAATATGACCTTCTATTTTACAAAATTAGACAACAGCCTTTGGGAAAACTTCCTGAAGACCACTGCCTTATACCAATTAATACCAACTATATCTCTCTGAAGGCGATGTGGCCAAGAAGTTTTTTCCTCCTCAAATACATGCTTTTCTTTTAACCTGATGTGTTTGTCTGAGGGCCTATTCATGTTCTGTGGTGATAGATGCTGCAGAAACATTTGTTTTTTAGACTAATTGGATGACGTCGGTCCCCAGAGCTGTCAGCCTGACAATTTTTACAAGTGGTAAGTCAAGCGAAAGAAAATTTCTAAAATTAAAGATAAGTTACACACAACATAAAAATGAGAGCACAAGTAGTCTTGAAGATTTGAAGAGTTTGTTCTAAACTATGAGCACCTCCTAATGGCTGGTTCAAAGAGCAGGACTCTACACATCCCCTTTAGGATCAGACATTTAAACACAGCATGGAAAAAGTCAACAGTGTGCTTAACTATCTTTTTGTTCCTTCCTCCCCCACCTTCTCCCTCCCTACTTTTTTTCCTTGCTTGCTTGTTTTTAAGATATTGTAAGCTGATGCAAAATACATAGCGATTTTTAAAAATTGCATGAATCACAGAGAGCTAAGAAATTATATTAGCTACGGGTTTCAAACCGAAGGGGGAAAAAGGTGGAAAAATGTTTAGTGAAGACTACTGTTGTCAAAAGCAAATATTTCTAAATAAGAATAGAAATTGAGAAAATGGTAGCTAGGACATATTTACTTTTATGTTCAAAATTTTGCAGAAAGATTTAAGAATTTGATTTCTGGGAAAAACATTAGTTATGGTATTGATTGTTTAAACATTTAGGAGGTCAACATGTGTGTGTGTGTGTGTGTGTGTGTGTGTGTTTACCTAGATAGTGAAGATAACTAAACTTAAAATTTTTTAATTATTAACTGTGCAAAACTAAAAAACAGCAAATATATTATTTTACCCTTGATAATAATCTAATTATGATATATTGCTAGTAGGGGATGCTGTCAGTAATCTAAACTGCAGGACTTAGAGAGGACTCAAAAGAGTCTCTTGAAGGTTTGCAATGTGCAAGCAACTGGATTAATTTTGTGATTCTTAAAAACAAACAAACAAAACATGTCCCACAGGGCAGCACCTTTAAGATTTTAGCCAGGGTCTGGAGTTAACTTGTCTAGGTTCTGCTGACTTGACCCGAAAAGTTTCTTTCGGTTCAGATCTGAGGAGGTTGCTTTCCTTCAAGCAGGAGCTATATGAACTCATCATCTTTTCACTGCTAGTTTTTGCTGGGTACATGGAAGTTAAAAATCTCACTGGAGCCTTCAAGTTTCCATGTTCCTGCTCACTAATGGTGTTCCCTTCCCTCTGCCTGTTGGTGGCCCCATTGTTTCTTTTCCCATAAGCTCAGTAGCCTGTGTAACAGATGCCCTAAAGCCAGCTTGTCATCCCTGTAGCTAAGGTGAAAAGAAAACGATAGGTGGTATTGGTCTTATACTTTGTTCTCACTCTCAGGTAAGTTCTTCAATTTGGGCACAACCTTTTAAAAAGTTACCTCTTTTTAGCGGAACGTATTGTTTACCAAAGTAAAAATGGTTTGTTTTTTTTCCCTCTAATATCTTTACGAATGTGTTACCAGTAAGTGGTCAACTTACCCAATTTTACTGTAAAGTAAATCTGGATATTCTAAGCAGGAGACATGCATTTCTCAAAACTGATGATTTGGAAATATAATTTCTGGTGAAATGGTGACTGATTTCTATGTGTCTTTTAAATGGATTATAATATCTTAATCTGTTGAATGGATTCTAGCATTTCAACTCCAAGCTTGAAACCATCATGTGAACAAAATCTTTAGAAATACCCATAGGTGAAATGATGGCACACTGATGAATAACAAGATGACAAAATTCAACCTCAGAAGACTTCAAACGAATAATAGAAGGTTTATACTAACTGAAAGTGAAAAGCGATTAAATATTAAATTGTGATTCTCAACAGCAGGAGTGTTAATGGGGAAAGTGACAATGACCCTCCCTACCTCAGGAACATGTTACAATATTTGGGTAAGGTACAGTAACAGCATCTATTGATCAACATATATAGAGAGAAAGTATATAAATGAAAGATGGAAGATGTTATTCCTAGGCCATGTTAGCAAACACATACAGTATGACAACTACAACAACAACAAAAAAGGCTGAAGATAATTGTACTAAATATTTTAGTTACTGAGTGAGGTATTTCTTCCCCATCTACTACAAATGCCACGTTTGAATTACCAATATTATAAACTTGTATTTCTTATTATCTATTGAAAACTTAATTTTAGTCATATTACATAGACAAGTACTTCATTCTGGGTTGATTTAGTTAGTGTAAATGCCAGTGAACATATCAGGGTGAACGTACCTTCACTGATTGTTTCAACATAATGTGAAACCTTGAAAACAGTTTGCATAACTATTATTATGTTGAAAACAAAGCATTTAGATTTTTTTTAAAAGCCGAAATCTATAAAGGCTAAAACAATAATTTGCAGCTTGGTAATTTGTAGAGATGACAGTGTTTCTCACAGGACATGAAAAATGGGAAGTCCTTCGTTAACTTGGGAAGGGCTGTGTTACAATGAGGGACCTAAAAGCCCACCAAGCTTCCGACACAGACATGAGCCTCCATGGAGACTGATGTGTCATCCTTGGGAAGCTGTACATGACCCACTCAGACAAGGAAAATGTGTCAGCAGTCATTTAGCCTCCAGAAAATCACTTATGGCTCCTTCTTTCCTTTATCAAGGAATAAATCACAGATGAAATCTTGACACAGATAAATAAGGTCAAGCCACCAGCAGAGTGCAGTGTGGCTTGTGCCAGTTTCAGCTGGGAAGGTTCTTTACATACTTTTAGAGGGCAGAAAGTAGTGCCACGGCACAAACGAGCATGAAGCATCTGGGGTAAGTGAGGAGGTAATAACCCCTGTTTCATGAGAATGCTAGAAAACAGTGGTTAGAAGAGGTTCAGAGAAGGTTCTTGAGAAGAAGCCTTAGAGACAGGCTCTGAACTCTTAATGTGAGCAACAGTGAGACAGAATAGGGTGGCTTATTGAACACAGGGAAGATTGAATGAGATTCTGCATACTAAACATAATCTCCTCCCCAAGAAACCCTCAAACATGAAAGAGACAAAAACAAACACTGCAAGAAAAACTAGAGAGAGGAAACCCAGGTAAAGCAGGAGGTGGAAGAAAACTTTTGAACACTGTATAAAGAGATAAGAGAAGCTCTTATATTCATGAAACAAGAGCAAGATTCTATAAAAGAAATCATCAGAGAACCACTAGGAAATCAAAAATATTTGCTAAATTCTCAACAGAAAGGCTGAAAGACAAAGGTAAAGAAATCTCCCAGAAAATTTATATGAAAGAGAAGGGGAGAGAGAGAGAGAGAAGAAAATGAGAGAGATAATAAAATTAAGGATCAATCATCTGGAAAGTTGTACATCCAATAAAACAAGAGTTCCAGAAAGTGAGAGAATAAAATTTACAAGGCCAATTTATGTCTTCTTCAGTTAAAACTCATACCATCCCACTAACGTTTGACTGGAAAAAAAGACTACAGAGCACAAAAAAAAAAAAAAAAAATTACATAATTTCCATCCTTACAAAAACAATTTGACAGGAATTTTGGAAGCACAGCAATTTTAGAACTGGGGATAGTCATATGCATCCCCAGCAAGCATCTCATGAGAAACTTTCTTGCTGTTGATGATTTGTCTTTATCATGAAACATGCCAATTTTGAGAGAGGACAGATTGAACTGCCCTGGATGGATTGTTACATATCAGTTGCCTCCTTTGGGTCCATCCTGCTCTAGGTTCTGGGTGTCAAAAGTCTGTCCCCACCCCCTTGTCCAAATTCCATGCTCTGTTTTCCTATGTGACTCACTCCTAAATCTGGGCAAATATTTAGTGAGCGATTACTAAGATTACGAACTTACCCATACCCTGTCGTTTGGCCACAGTCCACGTGCTATCCACAGCATGGGCCCCTTCTGCTGTTAGAGAGCACAGACCTCAAGTCCTTCAGTCCTTCTTGATGTCCTTCTGTGTCCCTCTGTCTCTGTTTCTGCAGCTCCCTTCCCTCACAGTGCTGACAACCATCCTCCTCAAAGTCCTCTTCCCTCCGTTTGAGACATCCTGTCCCCAGTTAGACTCCGAGAGTTTGAAATTTCATAGGGCTTAGATAAATTAGTTTTGCAATGCAAATACATGTTTATTATTGGCTGTCATAAAAACTTCAGAAATGAGAATATCCTTATCTCTTGCAAATGCATCTTTGAAAAACCTTTCTCAAAGATGACTCAAAATAGTAGACCTCCCAGAAAAATCATGCTTATCTGTAATAATCACTCAGCTCTCTTCAGCTGCTATGTAAAGAATGGATCACAGTGACATACACTATAAATTCTTCAATAAATGAGAATATTGTTGATATTTTACATTCACTGTTGTTTAAAAGGAAAAATAAAACCATATTTACCCAGCTAGCATTGGAATATAAGGATGAGTAAGCATAATCTATGAATGATTATGGTGCATTTAACAATACAATTTTCTTAAATGTCTGTGAATGTTGTCTTTCTAATGGGAAGGATAATTATGTTATTTTTTAAACGTGTGAATAAGTGGAAAAAAAAGGAGAAAGATTTAATAGGCAGTTGGTGGCTTGTTGGATTATGTCATGTTATTAAAATATAACTTAACTTTAGATACCAATCATTCCTCTTACAGTTGAATACACAGTCAAAGAACACCATGCATTTATCTATAACTTCTCTCTAAAGAATTAAGTAGATTTTACTGACCTTATATTCTTAGTCCTCCCAGCATTCCTGTGAAGAAAGTGGCATTATTTTTGTTCCATAGATGAGAAAACATTTAAAGAAATTAACTGGCATGTTTAAGATTATTCAACCAGCCATAGACCCAGGAAGACAACACTGGTCTATTGAGTCCAAGGCAATATTCAACAGCTTCAATTTCCTTTGGAGGAAAGGGCACAGTCAATATAAGTTCAGATACTAAATATGTTTTACTATCCTCTAAACACTGACAGTCATACTTCACAACTTTCCTTAAGACAAGTCTTTGCTTTTAAAAGGACACGAGGGCAAAAGTTTGGCACAACTAAATGTTACCAAAGTCTTCAGAATGATTTGTTTTATTTTCTCAAGATCTATTTATCTTGAGAAATAGGCTGTCTTTTAAGCAATCCACAGTGCTGGTATTATCCCATATACACCCACCCTTCTGGTGTAGAAGGTAGATTTTTTGCATATTACGCAAATCATATTCTCAAATATATCTCTCTTTACACAGGACTCAGGCAATCAGCTACGCAAATTTTACTCTGGGAGCACATAAGCAGAAAGTAGTTCAAGAAACAATAGAAGTGAGGGTAACACAAAAAGAGTGCTAAGCAAAATGAGTTTTAGTTCTGGTCTTGCTATTATCAATTTATGCGATATATTAAAAATGAATTAGTTTTCCTATCTAAAATTAATACATCAATATTGAATATTTTGTTTCCCAAGAATACTTTCATATGCCCAGACTTGTTTTCTGTACATTATAAAGCCACCAAAATTTAATTTTTTGCCAGTATGTAGATTATTTATTCGACCATTACTTTTGACATTAGAGATCTTGTGTTGCTTTGTAAAATTTGAACCCTCCCAAATAACCCAAATAAAATTCTGATTATAAACTTTGCTTTTTTTTTTTAAATTGCAGTTGGAACTGGGGGAGCTGGGAGGAGTATTCACTGAGATTCCTGAGTAACTCTGTTCCCAATCGTCTGTGGAAATCAGCACAATTAACACACACATAAATAAATGCGAAGGCCCTACTGTGCTCCACTGTGTTCAAATTAGGCTTACTCAAGAAATGTTGGTATTATTCACATTTTAGAGATGAGGAAAAATAGCCTCAGAAATGTTAAGAAACTTAGTTAAGGTAATAGGGGTAGATCCACCTGAATGTATAGCTATTATCTGTTCATTATACCCTCTACCTTCCAGAAAGGGATTCCTTATTTTTTTTGTGGGATTGTAATGCAGAGGCTGCTTATGAATTACTTCCCTCTGCTGAGTCACTCATTGGGCAAATTTATAACTCACATAAGTGAACATATGTACTTCAGGTTACTTACTTGGTTATATTTTCCATGAAGACATTGAATTTGATTTTCAAATATTGAAAAAATAAAAGGTAAATTATATCCCCAAGTAAGAGTTGATTTTTTAAAAAAATAGCCAGGTTTTTCTTCTAATATTGGATCAGATCACTACTTCTCTGGTTGAGTGGCCAGCCTATGCTTAGCAGGTGGGTGGTATCAAAGATATGGATCTTTGAATGCCAAGTCACACTAAATAAGCCAGATGATCACACCAAGACACATGAAAGCTGAGATCAGTAGAAAGAAGAGTAGAGCTATATCCCCAGTTTCAGCATACTTTGGTAGAACAAAAAATTTGAGGAAAAATAGTGGACAAATCCTTAGCAGCATTCTTCTTCTTTTTTTTCTTTTCAGTCTCCCTCTCATCCCATGTAGTTGGATTTTCTATTGTTAAAGGGACTCCCTAGGATAAGATAAAGAATCTAGGGTAAGATTGAGAATAAGAGAACCCGGGTCCCATTCTGGGTTCCCTACTTGCCAGCTGGTGGCCTTGTGCACCTTTTTAAACCTCTGAATGCCCTTATCTGTAAAATAAGGAAGCTGCATAAACCACCTTTAATTGTTCATGTAGAACATTCTATGCTTCTACCCAGGGAAAGTCGGCTTTGATGTACACTACAGCTAATTAGGCCTATAAATGGAATGTGAGGGGTACTTTGCATGGGGAAAGGGACAATCCTAGTTTGCTGTGAAGACTGAAGAGAAGAAGGAAGAGTGGAGGAGGAGGTTTTCATTCAATATTTGGGAAGGACACTCTGCTAGGAGTCAGAGACAAAGATCACCATGATCTTGCCTGGCTTTGGAGACATGTGTCTCTAGGGATGGGGGAGCGGAGAGAAGGCTACTGACTAGGACTAGACTCCTACTGTTTGGCATTTGTTTCCAAAATGAGAGCCTTTTAAACAAACACTCACATGATGAATTAGTACATTTGTCATCTCCTGTCTGAGAAAACACACCAGAACAAAAGTTATGATTTTACTATGAAATGAATGTTTAGAAATGAATCATGACCTCTACATACATATAAAAAACTGGCTATGTGTGCAGGGCACATCATTTATTGAGTCTTTCCATAGTGCTTTGTGGACATACACATTTGCACACCTCTTGTAGTAAATCAGCATCACCCCGTAAGTCAGAAATCAAGAATTAGATTGATTTTTGGTGTATGAGTACAGTCTTAACTTATATTATTATTATTTTTTCTTGTTTCCCTCTACCCTACCATCAATACCACCTGGTTGTTTCTATGGGTCACTGACAAACTCCTTGCATCCCTGGAGTTCTACAGGTTGGTGGAAAACCTGTCTTCAGAGAGACAATTCTTTGAGCAGGGCCTAAAAATCTGAGGGTTTGGTCACCACCTGTCCAGAAAAATGAACAGCCTCATTAGATAATCTTAAGTATCATGTTACAGGGGTAAAGCTATGTTGTATGCCACAGTCAACGCTAGATCTACTTTTATTAACATCAAAGGGATGCACAAAGTCTCTAATAACATGATTTTAGACTAGGCTATTCCTTCTTGTAATCAAAGGCCGGTTAGCAGGATTTGGTTGACCACGTGATCAGGTTAAATAAGGCAAGATTCCAAAACAATTCATAACCATTGAAAAGTGAGAGGCATCCAAATTGGATTTTTTTAAAAAAAATGCTGCAAGTGTTTACCTGAAGGATCAAAAATTGTTAGTATCGGGGAATTAGTTGACTGACAGCCATTCCAAAGCAGATTTTGAAGCTATATAAGGGTTTAATAAGGGTTTAATTTATAAGGGACATGATGGTTAAAGCTTCAAGCAAATAACAAGCAATAGAGTTATTCATGCTGAAATTTGCTCTACCTTTAAATTAATCAGAATGGCAATAAACATTGATGGCTACTGCTGGGAGTGATGATGGTGCAACTAAGATCCCATGTCCAGGATCGCAGCTTAATTCTTAGCCTTGGAAATGGTGTCTATAAATCCCACTTCAGAATACAACAAACATCTCTCCATACTGCTGCTGAATGTTTTACTATTATTAAGCATGACTCCCTGAAAGTAGAATTTATAAATACCCTATTGCAAAGATAACTTTTAGGCCGATTAGCAAGAATGTGACAGTAATATCTAGCAGAAAAAGAAGAGAAAGAGGAAGAACAAGCATTTCTGATTACTATATTAGCCAAGCCTTTCATCTCATCTTTTAAATTTAATTAACATAACCTTTCTTATTCATTTGAGAAGAAAGAAGATCCAAGAAAATTTTTGAGTTTCATAAAAAAAGACTTACAATATTATGTTTTAATTAAAATTGAATAAATCTCCCTATGAATATTAAATTTTTTAAAAGCCTAGCCAGCAAAAGTACATTATTAAAAGCTGCATCAGTTATATGGAGAAATCAGTACTTGATTTTTAAAGGTTCATCATCAAATTCTTAAATGATCAGTATCTTGAAACTCAAATTCAAATGTTAATATTTCAGTTACCCAAAGCAGAAGAGTAAGCACGAAAGGCACAAAATGTTCATAACTGCAACTAAGTTCACCGACCTCCCAAGTGTTGAAACCCTTAGATAAAATGGGTTTCTCTATTTACCTGGAAAACCTTAAAAAAAAATAGGTTTCAGAAAACACATATTTCCTCGAAATAATCAATCAACTGTTCCCCACCCCTTCTCCATTTGACAAATGCTTGTGACCCAAACTTGTAAAGTCTCTGTGTTGTACTCCAAGTTCATGCCTTAAAGGGAGTAAGCAAAAATCCTTTACAGGGTGCCAACTCTTTATCAGTCGTTTTATCTTTTAGATAAGCCAATTTTCACCGCGAGTTCTGGCTTTCAGTTTTATCCTTCTTCTTCTATTTCTCTCTTTTTTGACTGTTGTTGGGGGTAGTGTAGGAGGGAGTCAAAGTCTCTGAAACCCAAAAGCCCAAAAATGTGAACTGTACCACTAAGGGGCAGAAATATAAAACAGGAGGAGACTTTAAATAACACCCACTCTCAAACTCCCAGTAGGGATAAAAGAAAACAAAACGAGAACACAAAAACTTGGGCTCTTCCAGTACATCCGCAAGGGTGCGAGCTCCAAAGAGGATCCGCAGCCCCCGCCCCCGCCCCCGCCCGCAGGTGGCTCTTGGCAAGCGCCCCAGACAACAAAGGCCAGGATGGGCTTCGCCTGCGTCCTTAGTTTGCTGTGTCTGTCCCTTCCCGGAAAAATAACCCATTCTCGAAAAAATGACAAAATAGAGAAGAGTGCGTTCGGCTCCCAAGGAAGCACCCCTCCCACCCCACGCTAATTCCTAATCTCCATCACATTCCCCACCGCGGACCAAAGATGAACCTGCCACCAATCAAGTTCCTGCGCAAGTTATTTTATTTCCCGCAGCCCCTCCACCTGCCGGGGCGGTGCTCGGCTCACCCCAGGCTTCCCTCCGGCGACCCCCCGCGGGCTGCAGCAAAAACGGGGCGCTTCGGCAGGGCGGGGGCGGGCGGCTGCCGTGGATCCGGCCGGCTACCGCCGCAGCTTGGTGGCCTCCGATTGGCCACAACGCGGGCGGGGAGGCTCGGCGGAGGAGGGAGGCGGGGGCGAGGGCGGCGGCGGGAGGGGATAGGAGAGGGAGCGGGCCGCGCAGCAAGGCAGCGCGTGCGGCGAGCGCGGGGAGAGCGGCGGCGGCGGCTCGCCCAGGTCGCGCAGGCGGAGGCCGAGCGGGGTGCGCGATCGGCGGCAGGGCGAGGACCGGAGGGCGGGTGCCGGCGCCCGGGCAGCAGGGGCGGCTGCGGCGGCAGCTGCGCGGGACGGAGTCGCCGAAGCGGTAGCGGCCGCACCGGCCCGTCGCCTCACCCCCGCGCGGCCCAGGCCGGAGAACTGTCTCCAAGTAGCTGGGGGTCGGGAAAGGGGAGCGGAGAAGCGGCCCTCAGCCCCTCTCGCAGCGGAGGCGCGGGGTGGCTGGACTGCTGCCCTTTGTGGGCGCAGCGCGCACGGCCCGGAGCGCCCTCCCCGCGGCGCTGTCCCCGGCCTCTTCGCCGCGCCGAGCGGCCTTGGAGAAGGGACCCGGAGGAAGCAAAACCACGAGCCCGCGTTGCGGAGCTCCTGGGGAGCGCCATCCGCTCCATTTCCACCTCCGCATCCTGCACTGGCCAAGGTCCCCGCCGCCGCATCCCTAGCGGCTTCCGCTGCGCTCCGACCCGGAGAACAGCCGCCTGCGCTGCCACCGCGGCCGCCTACACACAGACACACACTCGCACACACGCTCGCCAGCCCTTCTCCCCCGCCCCCTCCCCGGCTCCTTGATCTCTCGGTCTGTTTTATTACTCCTGGTGCGAGTCCCGCGGACTCCGCGGCCCGCTATTTGTCATCAGCTCGCTCTCCATTGGCGGGGAGAGGAGAGCAGCGGAGAAGGGGGTGGGGTGGGGAGGGGAAGGGAAGGGGTGGAAACTGCCTGGAGCCGTTTCTCCGCGCCGCTGTTGGTGCTGCCGCTGCCTCCGCCGCCGCCGCCGCCGCCTCCGGCTCCTCGCTCGGCCCCTCTCCGCCTCCATGTGCCGGATAGCGGGAGCGCCGCGGACCCTGCTGCCGCTGCTGGCGGCCCTGCTTCAGGTACGCGGCGGTCCCCACGGGCCGGGCCACGGGCGGGGTGGGGCGGGCGACGCCGGGTCCCTTTGTTCCCCGCGCCGCTGCGGGGCCGGGCTGCGCACCCGGGAAGGGAGGTGCCGCACCGCGCGGCCGGGAGCTGCGCAGGCACGAGGCTCGGCCCGGGAGCCGGGGCAGGGCTGCCGGGGCCAGCAGGTCCACCGCACCTCTCCCGGCGGGGCTCGAGAGGGCCGATCGCGGGCCCCCTCTGTTCCTTGGGGCCGGGCGAACTCGCTGGGGTTGTCCCCAGGCAGCAGAGGGGTGAGACAAGATAACTCCCAGGTTTTGCAGTTTTCTGTGCTTCTTGCCCCTCGCATTACACTTTGCTCCAATTTTTTTATTTCTGCACAGATGAATAGCGAGTTTGTAGCAGGAATTCTCACTCTGGTGTCTTAGTTACGGGACTTGCGTTCACCCCACCCCACCCTGGCACCCGCGCGCCTCCCGGTGCCCAAGGGCTCCACTGTCCTATTGTCTTTACCCCAGACCAGAGTTGCCTCTTTTTATTTTGCCCTCACAATTTAATGTGTCCGCTCCACCTGGAAAGAAAACCTCAGTCCCCTTGTCCCAAGGAGTGTGCTGGCCGTCGCCTCCGCACGCAGCCCCTGGCTCCGCACGCCCAGCATCCCGCCGGGCAGGCAGAAGTTCCGTTACGCGAGTATTATTCTTCTCCCTCCGTCCGGCTGCCTGTGCCCTGCGTAGGTCCCAGGGGCGCCTTCGCCTGGAGCCTTCCCACTTTTCCCACCCTCGGGAGAGCTCCCGGGAGCTTTTTCATTGAATCTGGACTGAGAGGCTCCTTCGCTGCAGGAAGCACCTGCTCCAGTCAGGTCGCAGCTTCCCTCGCCGCTCGGTGCCACCGGTCCCCAGCCCTGCCGGCTGCCCAACTTTCCCGCCGTGTCCTGCCGGAGGATGCCCCCAGGCCCCTCCAGGCCCGCCAGCCCGGTCCCGGAGGCAACGCCGCGCAGCCTCGGCAGGGACCCCAGCGCTGGGCTGGGATCGTGTCTGGGTCCTGAGTCGGCCCCCGTCTGCGGTAGGGTCCCAAGGAGGCTGCGGGAGAAGGGGCGTGTCCGCCCACGCCGCGGGGCAAGAAAATTCTCCGGGGGGGGGAGGGCGTGCTGCGTACCGCCAGTTGGGGGGTGGTTGGCCCGCCAGGTGGCAGTCCCGAAAAGTGCGGGCGCGGCTCGGAAGTGCAGCTGCGCTGGAGGTGGGGACAGATGGTGCGGATCGCCACACTCCGTGGTCTTCACGGGTCAGGCCCTGGCGCGACCGGGCCGCTGGGAGCCTGCGGGCGCCGAGGGCGGAACGGGGCTGGCGCCCGCGGTCTCTCGCGCTTTCTCCCACCACCCCTAGAGGGGTGTGGGCCGCGGCCGCGCCGAGCCCTGTCCATGGTGCGCCGTGGTGCGGCGCGCCCAGTCCTGCCGGTCCACGCGCTCCTCCCCGGGTCTTCCGCTTTCTGGCTCTCTCCCTAACCTTGGCTTCTCGGCCGTTTGGTCCCGTCCTTCCTTTCTCCTTTCTTGGGTTTCTCCTTTTGTTCTTTCGTCTCCTGCCGATCTTTCTCTCTTCCCTTCCCCCACTTGCCAGTCGCCTCCCCTGGCTCTCTCCTGACTCTGGGATTTCAGAACTATTAGACTAGACATTTTTGGCCTCTGCAGTTTTGGAGAGTGGTTGGAATTCTTTCTAACTTGGGGGAGGAGACCTGCCAGTCACTTGCTAACAAAAGTACCTCCTGTTATAAAACCGCCCTTTATTCTCAGAGCGCACTCTCCCCATTCTTTCACCTCCTGTCACTTCATTCATTGTTTCTCTTTAAAAGTGGGGTTTATTAGAGAGGTTAGGCAGAAGGGGAAGAAGGAAAAAAGTGCTGCTTTCAGTGTTTGAAGTTAAGGGGAAGACAGGACAAACTTTAGAATCCTATATATGCTAGACCTTTTTTTTTTCTTTTTTAAACAAAGAAGTCATAAATAAAAAAATATTACTTTCAAAAGCATTGGTTTTTGGACACTGGGTGCTCTCATATATAGACAATAAAAACTCAGAGTGTGAATCCAGCAGTAGTTGCTTATTTTCACTGACTTTTTGATCTGAAAGTAAGTTTTAATTGAATACTGTACAGTGAAGTTAGGAGAGGAGAGATTTGCTGGGTATGAATACCGTGGGCCGTCTAACTGTTTTGCAACTGGAGCAATCTGATTTTCTCCTTTAGTCATCCGCCTTAAGTCAGGTGTGAATTTTGGATGCCATTTTTTTTCTTTAAGCATTTTTTAAAATACCATTTACAAATGTCAAATAATGTGCTTATCTTTCCCATTGTGTGTTCTTTCTCAGTTTCTTCTATACGGATTTTGACTTTTATAAACCTTCACGAAAGGGGAAATCACAACTTTGTTACCAAGTTATTTGGCCGTCTACTTCATGAGTGCAAGTCAAGCAGGAAAACGGAATGATTTGGAAGGTCATTAGGAGTGGAAGCAGAGCAGTTTATGCAACACGAGTTTTAGGGTTAAGTGCACCATGTGGATTGTACAACTGAGATTAGAAATGACTTTGTGCTAATGGTCTGCTTTTACACACCGGTAACAACAAAGATCTATCTGCAAGGTGAAATTGGCTCCTCTGCAGTCGTCTGCTATTAAAATTCTAGTTTTTTCAGTCTAGACTAAGCAGCCCATAGTTTTAGAAAAGAAAATGTATAGGTTATTAGGACAGATACAGAGCAAAATTGTTCTTTCATACCAGTTAAATATAATTGAATATTCAAAGCACTCTCTTTGTTAACTGAAGTGTCTGTGTTTCTTATTTTTATTTGAGAGTTTTAATTTAGTTATTCTGTTCCCTGAATTTATATAATTCTGGTCAATTTTGCATGTTATGGTACTCAGCTTTGAGATTTTTTTCTATTCTTTGTCATTTTTATTTAAGGTAGTAGCATTGCCTTTTACATAAAAAACCAAATTTGACCGTGAAACTTCTCTGATTAAGGGATAAAATGTTATATTACAAAGTTATGACTAGCTTTTCTTTTAAATTGTACAAATGACTTTCAGATACCTGTATAGGTTTATCATTAGGAAAAATCAATTTTACTTTTATTGCCGACTCTGTTAATATATTAGAAATCTGTTTTATTTTTCTAGTTCACATTTTAATTGCATAGCCCCATTGTTCTAATTTAAATACACTTGTATAGGTTCTGAGGCATCAAGGACAGTACTTTAAATGTTCATGGAAATTCTGGATTCATAGTCTTATCACATAGGTTCTGGTTTCAACCCTGGATGAGGGCCTTGGAAAAAAGATGCATAAACCTTATGTGTTTTTCACCTATTAAGTACAGATTTTAAAGAGATTAATGTTCAACATTTGAAACATACATTAAAAAGAGAAGCTTTTTTTTAGGATGTGGAAAATCTTGGATTCAATAATTACCTTAAGTATGAAGCACATATTTATTCTCAGTGTTTATTTCCTTTTCATGCATCTTTGAAACATAAGTTCTTGTGAAACTGAGAATTAACTTAGTATTCACAGTTTATTTTATTTATTGGCCATAGTTATATATTTCTTTGCCCTTGTCTTGGGGCATGTAGTCATTACTAATAGGTGGTACATTGCAAATGTACTAGGTGTGATTTGAAAAACAATATATATCCTAAAATATTTTTAAAGATTAAATATATATGTTAAGCCTAATATATATATATATATATATATCTTAAACCTCAATTACAAGTTTAGAATACACATGCAAAGTGTACTTTCTCATCGTCATAGTTTCATTGAAGTCTAACCTGACCTCCTTCTAAAAGTTCAGACTGAGATTTTAAGAGGGCATTCTTTTTAGATATTTCTTATTTTTTACATATAGAGACTAAAGTCTTTCTGGAAGAGATTATTTGGTGACAGTATATTGCACCAAACTGTCTTGAATTTTCTTTTTCATAAAAAATTTTCAATTCTTAAATCTTTTGTGCTTCATTAAGCTTTAGGGCTATTAATAGGGAAATGTCAAGACTTAAAACAACAGTTAATCTTGCCTTAAATCCTGTTTTTTTTTTTAAATCCTGAGTGATTAAAATTCCCATCCTGTTTTCAAGCAGCTATCTCAAGTTAGAATTGTGGTTTTTAAAGAAAAAATTTAAGAAGTGTAGTATTTGTATATACACGCTACTATTTTCTCCAAGTTAACATTATTCAAATTTGTTCTTTTGGCTCAAATACAGAAAGTAATCAAGTTTAAGCACTGCTCAGACTTGGTGGTAAATTTTATCAACCATTTAAAAATATGATAGATTTGGAATTTGGATTTTGTCATTTGAATAAATACTTCATTCCCAATATCAGTACACCTTGTAGAACCTAAGTATTTTCAAGTTGGGTTAAGAACTGTAAGTTGAAGCATAGTTGGTATCAACAAATCGTTATGCCTCACATTTCTGGGGTTCTTTCCCTACCAGAAATTTATTTTTGTTTTAATTTTGCAGAAAATTATATCAGTTAATTTGAGCAGGTGCTAGTCTTTGTATTTAACTAAATACAGATAAGTTTTAATTAAACAGCCCTATTCATGGCAAGGAAGACGTATATACCGATTAATGTTTTAGTTCAGAGCTATGTCTTCTACCTATATAAAGTGATGGATTTAAAGTAGGCAGAATAAGGTGAATACAGAAACTAAATGGGACTTCTTGAAAGATGTAGATTTAAATATTGTAACTTATGTTATAATAGAGTTTTTTAAAGGAAAATTCAGGTTATACATAAATCCTGCTCAGTTCTTTATTCCTTGTTACTCTTTAGTGGTCAGTGCACTTCCTTGTCTGAGCTTCTGACTGTACTTACAATACTCAAGCCCTTGCGTTGCAAATATTAATATATTCGTAATATGTATATTGAGGACCACAGTCTGTGTATGTGTATCCTGCAACATTCAGTACAGTTTGACATGAGGTGTCAGTCAGTAGTTGATTAATTCCTTTGTGTGTGTCATGAAAGGTGATCTGGGCACCGAGGGTATAATAACTTTGTTCTGTGCAAATGAGCTGCCCTTGTGTAGTGTCAAGGGCAAAAGCTAGTGTCAAGGGCAGGAAGCCTGGGGTTCTAATTTGGTCTAATGTGGTCTCTTCTCTTAAACTCTTGTGACCTCATTTTCCTCAATAGTAAAATCTTGAGCCTGGTTGGATTAGTTGATCTCTAAGGGACTTTTCAGTTCTGTGATTCTTGGGGCTGCTTAAAAATATCTCAAATATGTCTCCTTTTGAAAGATTTTGGAATGGCTTTAATTTTCAACCTAAAATGTAAGGATTTTCAGGTACTCGGAGTGATAGAATGTGATTTGTGAAGGTTTATTAGCCTTAGTTTATCATAAATGATAGGCTAGACGTCATCTGTAATTTTTATATGCTTGACTTTCAAACTTAAATTTTCTTCACTGGCTATGCTACCTTTAAAAGTAAACTATTTGGGGGGATGGGATTAGGCTTAATAGAAGGCAAGTATAGTATGACTAGGTATAAAATTACGTATTTTATCACTTTCATGCTGTCATGTTTCTTTGAGAGAAGATAACCTCCAGGAGAACCATTGAATTGAGTGGTGAGGATCAGCATTAAAAATATAGCCCTTTGTCCTAAAAAGTCATCCTCTGATTATTTTTCTACAGTTATGCCTGTATTCCTGACAAACACACGATAGAGATACGTATACAAAGATATTTACTGAAGCATTGTTTATGATGACAAAAGATTGGATTAATTTATCTCTAAAAGTCCATCGGTAAGAAATGATTTAATAAATTATGGTACAATGTTCATCCAGATTCCAGAACCCCTGCTGTGTGGAACAAAGCATTTTAGTTCTGTTAGTTCCAGTTCAAAAATGTAATTGTTAAACTACCCCATGTTTTGGGGATAGTCATGCTCCTTGAAAAGCTAGAGAAGGGCAGCCAAAATAAATGGTGAGATTTCAGGCTTCTGAATAAGGATAAATTGGATAAAGACCACAGATATGAGATATCACTGAAGAATAGAAAAATCAATGTAGAAATAAGATGAAGGTAATCTAAATTAACCCTAGAACAATCTAAAGTTAGGTTTAGAACAGCCTATAGCAGGCTGAGCTATAAGTAGGTCCAAAGGCAGATTGGCTAAATTGATGGATAGCTAAATAATGGATAAGTTTCCACGCTGACACATCATGGAATGACCACATCGTGCTGAGTTCTCTGTGCCTGAGAGAGTATGCTAGTTGGTTAAACCATTGTGACATTTCTTATATTCTCCTGATTGATTGAATATTTAAGTTTTCATCTATTCTGATAGTGGAAGTATAATCTAAAATAGACCTTACTAGTATCTGGAATTTGAGATGCAGAAGGACATTTAGTATGGGAACAAGATTTTTCTGGTCTACTCACTGCCTTGACTAAGTAAGCAATTAATGAGTTTTTCCAAGTAGCATTTGGAGAATTAGTTGTGTAATGCTTTTAAAATAGCCTGAGATTTTTAAAAGGAGGTGCTATTATAAATATAATATGGTTCATAATAGAGTAACTTGAAGAGATGCTTGGTCCATGATCTGTTCTTAGGTTTTCTTTCACAGAATATGCCTACCTATAATTAAAACCTTAAATATGTACTACTATATATTATAATTTTAATTTTAATACTGGTTTTTGTGTAATTTAAAAAATTATTGAGCATCATAATTTAAAACATGTATACCTAGATTTTCCCCACATTCTGATGTTAATGTTTTAGTGAATTAAGGTGTTAGTTTTAAAAAAAAGTAAATTAAAAAGTACATAATTTATAGTCTTTATTATTCCAGAAATTATTGGCACTAGAAATATAAAATGACTGTGTTTCCCCTCATTACTAAAATACATTTTGAGTTTATTTAACTTTATTCTGTTGCACTAAATATTGGACTTTTATGTTACTGCTTTCAGTAAGGGTTGTAGGGAGCATTGCCCTTTTAGGTTTTTTTCCACGTCTGCAGTTTTAAGACATTTTGCAATTTACTTTATATTTGGCAATTGTCAGTAGGTCATTCACATTATTCATAAAAGCAGATATACCAGAAAAAACCATTGAAACTCTAGGTATTTACTGCCGCATATTCAAAGGGGTTTTCAAATTAATGCCTGTTAGTATTAAACCTTAAAATTAAATAATTTTAATTTCAAGGAAGAAAACTTAATATTGTTTTAGTTAATTGTATAACTGTATAATTCTGTGAGATGGGGGTTTAATTCCTATTTCAGAGATGATGAAACTGAAACTCAGACATTTTGAATATTTTGAGAATCCAGAATAAAACCACGTCTGTCATAGTAAAGTTGGGCTTGACTTCAAAGTGCATGGTTTTCTCCCTCTACCAGTCTGTAACTCTTTTTGTATAATACTAAGAGAATGAACATCAGAGAGCAGCTTTAATCCTCTCTGCTGAGTTGATACATCTTCTTTTCTTTAAATAGTTAAATTTTGAAATACACTCAGTATTTAATCTTGGCCTTAAATATTTTGTTTTCTTTTGGCATCTGAAGCCAAAATGTAATGCTTGGTTAAGATTTTCATTCATTTTTTTTTTTTTTTTTGAATCTGTTCTCTTGGAGAAAGAAGAAAAAAATCTTAGAGACATGATTCATGATCTCTTTTAAAAAGTTCTTCAAGATGTCTTGATCAACAAATAAAATGCTGTTAAATGCTCAAAAATAATTTTGTTTTTTGTGAATCTTAGAACTTAAAATACTTCCTAAGAGCCTATAAACTCTCAGGCCACAGGCTATACATTTTTCACTGTGAAAATAAATACAAGAGATTTCATCACCAATTTTTGAAATGTTTTAATGTTTAATGTTCAAACAATTCCCATAATTGAGTATTTTGAATTACCTTTTTTCCCCCACAAGGGACGTTTTTGGCTTCTTTTAAAATATGTGTGTCCGCATCTTGAAATGACCCACTACAGACGGGTTCCTGTGAATATTTTGTTTGATTTGTTCGCTGCTGAGAAAGGCCTAGAACTATTTTATTTGTAACTTGGCCTGTTGTTGGTGGGTGGATACACTTGGCTTGACTATAATCTTGCACAGAATGCCTGTTAGTTGATTGGGAAGATATTAAGTGAAACTGAAATAAATAACGAAAAAGACGTTAATTTTACTAAGTTTAAAGGGGATATAATCCACTACCTCTGCTTAACATAAATCTTTAATAGGCTAGAGACTGTGACAACTTTATTTTTTTTTTTTCCGTTTGTTGTCTTAATTGGTTAACACAAACGTTCAAAGTCTGAAGTTCATTCTTCATGGCTTTCTGGTTCAGTAAATAAAGGAAAGTGTGTTTTGTGTAGCCAAAATATTGGGCTTTTTTTTTTTTTTAGCTCCTTTGGCACCTACCCCTGGAGCAGTCCATTTGGTGTCAACACCTCCAAGATTGGGTTCTAGTATCCTGCTTCCTTCTATTATATTACAGGGAGTTCAAAATTCAGATTACACACATACATTTACTTTATGAAAGCGTAACATGCATACAGGAAATTACACATCTCATTGGACAGCCTGCTAAATGTTCCTAAACTGATCATGTTATTTAATCAGCACCACATCAAGACACAGGTTTACCAGCAACTCAGGAGAGCAGCCTCTTCCAGTTTTAACCATCCCCCAATGGTAACTATTTACTTGACTTCTAATAGCACAGATTATTTTTGCTTATTTGTACTTTATAACATCATATACTGTATTCCTTTTTGTGTCTAGCATCTTGTGCTTGATATGTAGAATCACCCATGTATTTGTGTCATATACATTTGTAATAGTCCCCAAATTAGGAAAGACTCATGGATGCTATAGAAATATCTGGGAGGTTAAGGAGGTTGAAAATTAGTCCAAAAAGAGAAAGATTAATTGTTTTTTTGCAGCTAAAGGTCACTTGCACATTTATGATGTCAAGCCACTAAATACCTTTTGTGGGTTTTTCTACAATGATATCTTTTTCTGCAGTTCTGGTTATTTGACAATATTGCTTCAGCCAAAAATCGAAGACATTTGGAATTCTGTAAGTTGCGGTCTCTCTTGCCCTTCCTTTTATCAGAAGGAGGGTGGAGGCAAAGAACTAAATATCTTTTTGACCCGAAGTTTTCAGTCTGAAGATTTAGGTGTTAACAGAGTCTAATCGTTTCAGTAATACTTCTTAGTATCTTCCCTGAGCTTACTAGTGACCCACTTTTTAACAAGGCCCTTCCCAGTTTTTGTTTTCATTTTTAATTTTAAAAAGATTACATTGAGGGATTTATAATGCCACAAACTACTAGTTTTCTGGCTTTTCAACATACATCTGGGTACCATTAGCCCTTTTTTATGTTTGTATACCTTTTTTAAAGATCTGAGAGTTTGCCATGAGGAATGTAGATTGCAGATCTATCTTTTTTTTCTAGAGGCTTTTTCTCTCTGTTTATAATGGTGGTTTAGTATGTCTGGTAGTAGGTCTAGAATTGTAGGTGGAGGATTCCATGCATAATGATGAAGACTAAGGAATCAAATTCTATAGGTAATGGCCCACCAAGGATTTATTTGCTTTAAGGCAGCTCCAATTTATTTATGTGCTCACACATGTGGACTTTATTTTACTATATTTAAAAAGATTGTACTCTTTGTGTGGCCTTAGCTTATTGATATATAATTTGTATTTCACTTGCTTTTGCCCCTGCACATTGTTTTTCTACCGTAAAAGTAATTGCTAACATACAGTGTTTGTGTTTTAGGCATTAAATTTTATTTATAGTTCTTTCATTCGTGTTTGACAAATAAATAAGAACATTTGGGGGAGAATATCATAACCATTGATTTAATTTACAAATTGATTTAGAGTTAAGTACCTTGTAAATGAAACTGAGTTAAATCCATGATTTGGTTTATGATCTTTCTCTTTTTTTGAGGCCTTCTTGATAGAGCTATGTTTTAAAGGGAGATAGTGGTGTATTTAAATGTAGATAACAATGAATTATTTGAAGATTGCTTGTAACATTTTAGGATGGAAAATAAAAGCATTTTGAAAAAACAGGCTACTTTTTTTTAGTATTTGCATACTTAATAGATGTTGTCAAGATTCTGATTCCTTATTATCCTGAGTCTTGGTGTTTCATAATTAAAACACATACATATATATGGTGTATATCTGGAATACTACTCTTTTTTGAGTGAGCCAATAAACTGAGACCTATCCACCTACAAAGACAGTTTTTCAAACCTCATGCTATCTCAGATTTTACTTCTCTGTTATGTTTTCACATTGAGATATTTTACTTGTCTGAAATTTATTTTTGTATGCTGTGTATGGTAGGAAGTCTTGCTTTGTTTTTCCCCCAGATTTTATATACACAGCATGTGCATGGTAACACATTTATCATCATTTGTCAAAGTTTCTATTTTTCTGACCTGAAATGCTTCTTTTATGAAATACAACATTTCTGTAGATTTTTGGATCTCTTTTATTTTTCTCTCTTTAATTATACTGATTTAGTAGCCTAGTCATTGTTTGCCTAGCTCTGACACTTGTTCTGTGAACTTGGACAATATATTTGACATTTCTCTTCCTCAATATGCTAATTTGTAAAATGGGGATAATAGAGTATCATAGGGTTATTATGGGAAGTAAATGTGTTTGTATGTGTATGTGTGCATCTGTAAGTGTATATAACTTAAAAATACTTTCATGTAGTAAGCAAGATGTTAGATTTTTAATTGAAGATTTGGGGGCCTAGTCATTGCCCTTGTTTTACACAGACACAATCAAGGGACAATGCAATTATTTGAAAAAGTTTGAGCACTTAATGCATGCAAGACTTTGTTTTATGTTCAGTATTACAACCAATAACTTGGAGCTCTCCATGGACTCCCTACCACCAGTGCTCCTTAGACTGCACTTGGAAACTGCAATTGGAGGGCACAAATTCTAACGGTCCTCCTTAAATTTTAACGGATGCTATCTAGACTGGTACAATTCCATTATCTTTATAATTAGAGAAAAGGATTTATGTACATAGAGTGTTATTGTGCCAGTGATTTGATTTGGACATAACAGGTTATTGGACAGGAGCTATTCTGGTGTATTCAAGACCTGTCTCTTGTTTCTATGATTTAATTCTTCAATGTCCCCCCAACGTGCGTGCACACACGTACATGTGTGTGTGTGTGTGTGTGTGTGTGTGTGTGTGTGTGTGTGTGTGTTTTAAGACTATCCTAGAGCCAGTTTCTCAGCCTCTGCATGCTTTTACCGTGATGATGAGGACCCAATGGAGGAGAGGGCTGAGTGTAATGTTGTTATATTGGCTGATGCCAGCACAGCATCCGCAGACACAGAGTGAGGGTAAGTTCGTTGTTCTCGTAGATACTGATGGTTTATTGATAATTAGATGAAGGAAATGTTGCAATTAACTTAGTGTCTTTCTATCTTAATAATATTTTTTTTTATTTTTGAGTAATTACCATGTACCAGACACTCTTCCAAGTACTTTACATCTATTAAATCATTCAATTCTCAAAAAAAATATACCCATTTTTTATACTAGGGCACCAAAACATGATTAGATTAACTAAGGTGTCCAGGGTTATCTTGTTAAGTGAGAGAGCTGGGACTCATATGCAAGTGGCCTGATGTCATCGATTTTATATGTATTTGAATTCAGGTTAAAAAAACTAAAGCAGATTGGCATCGATTTCTAATTGTCTGAGTATGAAGATGACTCTTTTTTAAAAACTTTTTTATTGTGGAGTGTGGTACATATAGAGGAGTTTGTAAAGTTACGTGTACAGTTTAAAAAATAATTAAAATATTTAAAATCCATTAGTATAGCTACCAGCCACGTTAAGAAAATAGAATATTGCCACTACCTTGGAATTTCCGCGAGTACTATTCCAATTCTCCTCCTTCCTCCCAGAGATAACTACTGTCCTTACTATCTTCATTTTTCTAACATTTATTAATTGCATTGCTTTCTTTTATAGCTTATTATCTATATATCTTCTTTATATATAGAGAGATGTGTCTTTATATATGTATATATTAATACATCATGCATAGATATATAAATATATAGTGCATGTGTGTATATTTTATCATGTATTTTTCTGTGATTTGTTTTTCCTGCTCAGCATTATGTCTGTAAGATTGATTCAGTTGAGTTGTGTAGCTATAATTTGTTCATTTTCACTGCTGTAGAGCATCACGTGCTATGAGTTTGGTACAATTTACTTATTTGGTTTATTGTTGATGTACTTGGGTGTGTGGTTTCAGATGTTTGCTGCTATCAATATTCCTATACATGCTACCTGGGAATAAATACCAGAGAAACTCTAGGGCTGTGTTTCCCAAATTTTAGAGTGTTATGAGAATCATCAGAAAGCTTGCTAAAACATGGATTCCTGGCCCTCTTCCCTGAGCTTATGATTCAGTAAGTCTGCAGCGGAGCCTGAGAATTTGCATGTCTAGCAAGCTCCCTGGTGATGGAATACTGATCTGCTCTGGGGTGTGTACCAAGGAGTAGAATATGTAAGCTGTGCATATGTTCATCTTTACTGGGTAATGCAAGATTGTGTTTTCCATACTGGTCCACCAGCACTATGTATATATTTTTCCCCGTACTTTTAGGATACTTACCAAACTTTAAAACATTTTTAACAATCTGGTGGACCCCATAATGGTATATCATTTTGGCTTAAATTTGAATTCTCATGGTTACTAATGAGCTTGAGAATGTTTCACTGTGTGTTTTGGCCTTTTCTTCTTCCTTGAAGTGTTTGCATGAACATGAGCCTATTGGATGAACTTTGTAACTTGTCCTTAGCTTGGCCTTGCTGTTGCCCATTCCCTTCACCTAACATTTGCAGTCATGGTTTGTACGAAGGTGTGTTTCCAAGGACTTGGAACCTTCTTGAAAGCTGACTCATGTGATTAAATCTAAAATTTACTGAGTGCTTATTATGTGCCAGGCCAAGCACTTTTCCTAGATTTTCAGGTAATCCTCACATCGATCTCCTGCAATAAATAGTCGTTATTATCATTATCCATTTTACAAGTGTCTGAAGGGGGCCTGACTTAAACCATTTACCTGCAGACACACTTCTAGGAGGTGGCAGAGCAGAGCTTGAACAGTGATTTACCTCCCTGATAACAGCTCTAACACTCAGCATTTCTTTGGAAGTCTGCAAAAGAATGGACCCAATGGGAGCAAGATAAGTCTATTCTAGACTTTGAAGGGTTGTTGCCTGGAGGAGGATTTGGACTTTAGAATGAAGATTTAAAGGATCTCAGTTTCAGGGAGCAAACTGTGGCCTTAAGAATGGGAAATTTAACAGGTTGAGCCAGATGCAGGATAGGCTACCAAGGAAGCAGGTGATTGCTGTCACTGGCCATGTAGCTCTTTGGTGGTGACTTCGAGGTGCAGGTATCTGATGAGTGGTTGATGGTTCTTTCTGTGAATTATGTTTCTCCTGACCTCGTGCCAGCTTAGGCTAGACCTGTGCTCACCTAGTCATCCAGGGGTACACGTGGCTCTCAGGCCCTAGTGGGCTTACGGCCCTGCTGGTGGTATAACAGTTGTTATTTGCACTGACTTCCTTTTGATCTTTTAGCCTTGACCTTTAAATGTAAAGTAAGATTGAGACTTTGTAGATAGTTTTGTGGTTTTTTAAGGTACCTAAACAATAATGCTTCTTATCCAGCCAAGTTCTGGACAAATAAGACAAAAGAGGCAGCAGATAGAGAACCAGAATCCCAAACTTTATTACTGGTAAAGATAAGGTTAGGGAATGTGGCTTGAGTGTTTCAGATCTCAGAAGTAGTTACCTTGGCCTCATCTTCCACAGTTTGGGAGGACGGCTGGCCTCCCACCTGGGGATCCTGTCCTTTAAGCCCAGTAATATAAGCGCGGCAGTATTTGCACTGCAGAGGTAGGTCGGCTCCTGACCGAGCAAAGGTGATGAAGGGCCTGACTCTCTAAGCCCAGTTGTTCCATCCAGATTCTGCAGAGAGGTAGACAGAGGTCAAGAGTATTATTGCAAATGTAGCTATGTGGAAGTAGGGAGAAAGGATTCCACTCCTCTAATGGGAGATGGGGGTCTGTTAGGGTACTCTTGCTCCCAGCTTCATGAAGTCTTAAAAGATCTATAGCTTTACTTTTTAAAGAGTCCCGAAACCTAATGGGACTTGCAAGATGATCGCAGCAATAGTCTAACAGCCTACAGAGTTAGAAAGCAAACCAGTCCCTGCTCCTGGAAGAGTTATCTCAGGCAAAATTGTTTCCCAGAGCCTGCACTTAGTGTTCCAAAGACCACAGTAGACAGCCCGTCACATCTGCGGGAAGGACGGAGAGTGGGTGGAGAAGACGTTCTTCATTTTAGCCTTTTCTGGATGCTAGTCAAATCTAAGCCTGTTGTCTGTAATCCACAACCTTTGAACCAAACAGACTTTGAAGGGAGAATTGGAGACTTAAAGATGCTGTTTATGCTGGATGAGAGAGAAAGGCACCTCAGAAATAATCGGGCCCATCAGACCAGTCTGAATTTTGTACGAAGGTGTCAGTATCTCAAATGCCAGCTTTCTGGAAGGAAACCCTGTATGCATGAGTGCATCCTCTGCTCCCCAGATGGTAAATAGGACATGCTGAACACCCTCGCACTGGGAGCCTCTCCCTGTTGACTTTAGGTTTGCAGCCAGCACATTCAAACCTCCTTTCCTTTTGAGGCTTTCCCTCCGAGCCCCTTGCATGTAACAGCCCAGTGCTGTCACCAGGGTGGGCTTGGGCTTGGGCTGGTGCGTGACCGGTGAAACGCTGTCCTGGGAGCAGGTGTTTGCAGTCCTGTGCCACAGTGGCCACTTGCTGTGAAGTTGCTGTGGTCAAAGAAGGCCATCTGCAAGGGAAGATTTCTCCTGCGTTTGTAAAGACCATCCAGAGCACTAGGTGGGGGCTAACCCTTGAGCCTGTGGTCAAGCCGTGAGGATCCAAGAGTGCCCTCCTGATCCCCGAATGCAGAGTGAAATTTGAGTTGGCCAATCCTTTGCTGCTCTCGGAGGACTGTCACTAATATTTAAGGTGAGATCCTTGCTTGGGCTCTTGAACTCAGTGTCATTTAAAAATAGCAAATATTGTTCTCACTAGTTTTTAGGCAGAAGATGTTTAAATAATCCCCTTTTTTTCTGTAGCTGTGCTTATTCAGGCTGGGTCCATGGGCACCTCCAGAAGTCCTAAGATACTTCAGACCCTTGTCAAGGCCAAGCTGCAGCAACCGTTGCCCAAAGTGTTCACCATTTGGCTAAGGTCACTGTGCATCCTGCCTCTGTCCTTAGACTCTAAGTCTGTGGCCTTTGCTGAGGTCCCCTGTTTTTGCTCTAAGCCTTACCTCTTTAAACAACCACTTTCCTAGAGATTAAACCACCCTAAGTTGTGGTCATGCGTCAAGATCAAAATACCCTGTGGTTTGGGAATTAAAGCCTCTTGATGTTAAAAGCCACCTGCCCAACTGTAAAAACCAGCCACCACTCTGCACAATCAAGGCTGGAAACCAAGTTAAAAAACATGCAGGGCCTGAGTAAAGCACCCTTTTTCCCCTGCGAAGCCCCAGTCCCTCCGTGGATATTTTGTTCCCTAACATTGGACTCCTTTTTTATTTCTCAGGATACCCAGATTTTTCACAAAATGCTGAGATCTTTGAAGGAGCCCAATAAATAGGACGTCTTCTCCTTGCCTGAGTTCTGAACCAAGTGAGGTGTAAGCCAGGGGAGTCAGCAGAGAGGAAAGGAAAATATCACCGTGGTTGCGATGAGCAGTAGACTAGAGGGTGTGGCTTCTATGTGTGGGCGTGTCCCCACGGCTAAAACTGAATCCCAGAACCTGAATCCCAGAATTCCACAGACATGCCCCTCCCCCATCGCCAAATGCTGCCGGGGATCTGTGAACTCCCAGCATGGAAAATGAGGTCACCACACTTGTTTTCTGTGGGCCTGTGACTCCCAGGTGGGAGGAGTAGGGGACAGGGTTGGGCACCAGCTGTCCAGATTGTTCTTTCAGATGCAGCCTTCAGGTGAGTTCATTCCATCCCCCCTCCTCTCGCACAGCAGCTCCCAACTTTTTTAGTCTCAAGATTCTTTTGCACTCTTAGAAATTATTGAGTACTCCAGTGAGCTTTCCGAATGTGGGTGATGTCTATCAGTGCTTACCTTAGAGAAGTTAAGGTGAGAAAATTATATAATATTTATTAATTCATTTAAAAATATTAAACCGGTTACATGTGTAACATAAATACAAATTTTTATGAAAAAATTACTATATTTTCTAAAACAGGAAAACAATATTACTGGAAAGAGTAGCATTGTAATTTTATATTATTGCAGTCTCTTTAATGTCTGGCTTAATAAGAAGACAGCTGCTTTTTTGTGTCTGCTTCTGCATTTTCTCTGTTAAATTACCACGTATCACATTGCCTCTGAAAAACTCCACTTTACACTTGAGGGAGAATGAGAGTGGAAAGGGCAAATAATGTTATGATATTATGAAATAGTTTTGCTTTTGCAGATCTCCTGAAAGGACCTTGGGGACCCCTAGGGAGCCACTCCCTGGACCATACTTTGAGAACTGCCATTCAGGGGTGTGACTGATTGGTGCAGTGGAAAGCATGGGGAATATTGGGGTTAGCAGAGCGACAGAGTGGAATGATCCAAATGCCAGATGTAAGTCATTCACGATATTCATGGGTGGAAAATGCTGGTCCTCATAGCCCTTGAGTTGAAGCCAGAACTGATACTATTAGCTGTGCATCCTCTCAACTGGCATGCGGGGCTTGGGGATGCACTTCCTTATTGCTTGATCTGTCAGGACACCGTTACATGGGGTGCTGCTTCCAGAACAAGTTCACAAATGGCTTTGAACGCTGACGTTATTGGCAGTGCCCCCTTTTCGCTCTTGCACATTTCTTGGAAACTGCCATGAAGGTTATTTTTTTCTCACAAGAATAATGTTATAATTGGATTGTGTTTATCTTATCAGGACTCAGAATTAGCTAAATCATCAGTAGGTCCGGCTTTTCAGCTGAAATCAGAGTTACGGGGACTGTAAATATCTCTAACCATTTTTAAAGAGTGAAGCTGTACTCCAGGTTTTATGAAACAGGCCTGATTGTACATGGACACAAGGGATTGCTGAGTATAGAAAGTGTGTGCCGAGTTCATTACAGAGTGTAATTACTGCCTCATAAATATCACCACTAAAAATTAATGCACTAGCTATGATAGGTGTTTACTGATAATTTTCCATGTGTATTTTTAGGAAATTTTAAGGGTGGGATTGGGGCTTTGATTTGGATGATTTTAAAAAACAAGATGTTTAAGAAACTTGGACCAGATGTCTTTTTCTCTGCATTTTTTTTTCCATAGAGAAAAGAAATGTTGAAATTATTTTATTAACATATATCACATATCATATGTGAAAATCCTATTTTTAGGAGAAAATCCATTATGGGAGCAGGCAGATTTTTCACTTGGTCTCAATTCACGTGAGACAACTTTCAGCCCTTAGCCAGTTAGGTTTTATGTGTCAGTGTACGCGGATGCTTTCTAATGGCTTTTTTAGTGGTTGGGTTAAGGGTGGTCTCTGAAGCCATTTGGTGCCAGTTTGAATACCATCCCTAAGTTGACGAGCTAAATGACTTAGGGAAGTTTCCTTAACGTTTGTTTCTCGCCTGCAAAATGGCACTGCTAGCAGTACCTACCTCATAGCGTTGTTGTGAGGACTTATTTAAGATAAGATGCATGGAAAGCATTGTAGCACACTTCTTTTTTTTTTTTTATTTCAGCATAATATGGGGGTACAGATGTTTAGGTTACGTGTGTTGCCCTTGCCCCCCCTCCCCCCCTCAGTCCAGGTTTCAAATATGTCCATCCCATTGCGTGGTGCACATTGCACTCTTTGT
>CAUYSK010021493.1:0-59433 GCA_963575035.1 Avahi laniger
GATAACAATAGTACTTACCTAATAAGGTTGGTCTTAAGACAAAAAGATTTCATATATGTAAAGCTGTTAAAATCGTAGGATATGGTGAGTACAATACAGGTTTGTTTTTTTTTCTTGAGACAGAATCTCACTCTGTTGCCCGGGCTAGGGTGCCGTGGCGTCAGCCTAGCTCACGGCAACCTCAAACTCCTGGGCTCAAGCGATCCTCCTGCCTCAGCCTCCGGAGTAGCTGAGACTACAGGTATGCACCACCATGCCCAGCTAATTTTTTCTCTATATATTTTTAGTTGTCCAGCTAATTTTCTTTCTATTTTTAGTAGAGACGGGGTCTCACTCTTGCTCAGGCTGGTCTCAAACTCCTGAGCTCAAACGATCCACCCGTCTCAGCCTCCCAGTGTGCTAGGATTACAGATGAGAGCCACCACGCCTGACCTATAATACAGGTTTGTGATAAATAAATAAATTCATGAAGTAACTGAGTACAAACTCTCCCTCCGATGCCATGATGTTTCCTAACATTTATGTCTGTCTTCTTTTGCTTTATATACCTGTTTCTTTTCAAAATAAATGTATTTAGTTAAAAAAATGAGTGAACTCAAATAAAAATAATAAATAATATAGGTGGTATAGTGGTATAGTAGAGTTATTAAGAGTGACAGTCTGGGGTCCCTGCATTAGATCTGTCATTAACCAGTTGTATACATTTGAATAAGGCATTTACTGTCCCTGGGCTTTGGTTTCCTCATTTGTATGGCAAAAAATTGGGCTCGATGACTATCCCTTTATTCTCTAAACCAGCGGTTCTCAACTGGGGGTGATTTTGCATCTCCTTTGCCCATGCCCACAGGGATGTTGAACAATGTCTAGAGACATTTTGGGTTGTCATGACAGGGAGGGAGGAGGTGCTACTGGCATCTAGTAGGTAGAGGCCAGAGATGTTGATAAACATCTTGTAATGCACAGGACAGCCTTGCACAACAAGCATTATCTGGCCCCAAATGTTAAAATGCCCAGTTGAGAAACCCTAGCTTAAAATACCAGGCTTCTTCAACTTGACCATGGGGTTTCTTTCCCAAGAAAGATATAAATGGGCTACATACAAGACAGGCTATGATGTGAGCCCAAGGTGCTTTTGGCTGCTTTTAGGAATTTCCTTCCACAAAATCAGCCCATCATAGAGCCATACCACTTAGGCAAACAGATAAATAAACAAAAAGCCTCTCTGCTTTGAGCTGAATTGCTCCCAACATTGACTAAATTGCTTTCTACCCCTCCCCCGCTTCTTATAACGATTTGACTGTCTCCATTGCCCAAACTCATCAGAAAATGACTGCTTTGTGCTCAGGTTAGCTATTTTTGGTTCTTCCAGTGCTGACATCTAGAAAGATTTGTGGCTTAATTTTCTGTATGTTCCCATTTTCTGCTGCTTTCCAATGATCTTGGCCCTAAACACATTGCTGATGTGTTTTGCCATATATATTAAATATCATTCATCTGAAGCTATTTTAAAACATTTCCTAGTTTTATTTCAAGAATTTGCCAAACATTTGTTATATCTTGTTCTTTCCGCATTACATTCCGATTTAATCTGTTGGCAGGCAAGTTATTTATACCTATTGATAACTGCTCATTCTAACACTGCTTCTCAAGTGAATTTCCTCCCATTTTTGTCCTTTATTTTTCTTTGTCAATTTCAGAGTAAACTGCTTGTAGAAATAGTATATCATCCAGTTGCCAAGACAACTAAAAACTTTTGCTAGTAGGTAGGTAAAATGTCTTCAATCTGTTTTTCATGGTTTGTGTTACCCTTGCTACCTTTTTGCTCTTAGTAAAAAGCCTTTATGGGCTTCTTGGTGTCTTCCGATGATCAGAAGAATCGTTGTTATTTTCTGAAGGGTTCAGATTTAATTGTATGTCCTAGAGAAGGCAGCTGTGTTTGTGTCTGGGACATATCTGTAAATGTGGGCTAGATATGCATATTAAGTGTTTTGGGGAGATAGGTGGTCTAATGCACTGGCAAATATTGGTAATTTATACTTCACAACAAATGGGAAAAATAAGTTTTTATTGGTGATTACATATTTCTATGAGCAAATTAATTTTTTAAAGTTCCCAAGTTGTAAAGAAATCCATTGGATTGTGTAGTTGTCAAGGAAGTTGGCCAATAAGTATTTGTTGAGTAACCATTGAAGGTAGCATTATATGTGAACTTTAGGATTTTAGAGAATTTTAGAAAACATGGTCCCTATCCTCAAGGAGGATTCTATCAGTGTTTGTGTAGAGAGGGTGGGCAAACTGGACATGGCCTCACCATGGAAATATATAGCTCACACTACAGAAAATATAATAGAGTGGTTAAGAACATGGTTTCTATTAAGAGTAAGCCCTGGTTTGAAGTTGAGGCTCCCTCAGTTACTCGCTGAAGAGCCCTGGGAAAGTTAGTTACCCTCTCTGTTAACAGGCATTGTGTAAGTAAATAATTCTGTTCACTAATGAGTTCTTAAAGCCCATCACAGTCCCTGACATATAATAGGAACTTGATGCATTTTATAATGAATGAATAATATGTATAAAGCACTCAGTACATTGCCAACACACAGTCAGAGCTTACTCAAAAAGATGTTAAAGACAAACCAAAAAACCCTTGATCTCAGAATGCCAAATGTGTTACAAATTAAAATGGTCTGAATGAACCTCTTCATTCATTCAGAACATTTACGACATAGAAATGTTGTATATTATATGGAGAAAACAAATAGGTATTGCCATGATCCTTGCCCTCAAAAAGCTTATAATTTAATAAAGGATGGAAAACATGAATAGAAATAACTATAATTATAGGCAGTATTGGAACTATATTGAACAGTATATTAAACACCTTTTAAATTATGCAATGCATGTTGTAGACTTCAGAGAAGGGAGATCCTGCTAGGAACAATAGGGAATGGTTGGAAATTCTGCAATTGTGAAGTGACCTGAATAAAACTGTGCTTCAGGAAGATTCGCCTGGCACTAATGTAAAGGATGGATTCAAGGTGGTTGTCAGGAGTCAGGGAGCCCATCTCCAGTGCCGCTGGAAGAATCTAGATGGAAGGTACACTGGAAATGGAAAAAAGATGTCAGAGATGTTGTTTAAAAAAAAAAATATATAAGAAGAAGAATTGTTAGATTTGGAGACTGATTGGGTATCAGGGAGTGGGAGTGAGGAAAAGGAGAATTCACAGATGTCTCTGAGGTTACCAATGTGGACAACAGAATGATGGTGTATTGCCAGAAACAGGAAAGCCAGAAAAAGAGAGAGAATTAGAATGCCCTTTGATTTGGGTATGGCCAAGGACCTCTGTCCCAGAAAGAGAAATAAAACACGTGTGAAATGAGTATACATATAACAATTAGAACAGTGATTTCTTGTTCTCTGACAATTCTTAAAAAAGAAAAAAAAACAAAAAGGAAAGAAAGTAAAAAAAAGAGTGAGTTGTTAATGAGAAATGTATCAATGGCACTGGGTGTGGTGGTGCAGGCCTGTAATCCCAGCATTTTGGGAAGCCAAGGCAGGAGGATCGCTGGAGGCCAGGAGTTCAAGACCAGCCTGGGCAACATAGCGAGACCTCCCGTCTCTACAAAAAAATTAAAAAATTAGCCGGATATGTTGGCACATGCCTGTAGTCCTAGATACTCAGGATGCTGAGGTGGGAGGATCGCTTGAGCCCAGGAGTTTGAGGCTGCACTGAGCTATGATTCGTGCCACTGCACTCTAGCCTGGGCAACAGAGTGAGACCCTGTCTCTAAAAAAAAAAAGGTATCAATGAACTTGAAAATTGAAAGTTCATCCTCATCTGAAAGAAAGCTACAATTGATGGAGGAGAAATGAGAATGCATGGCAGAAGGAAGAAAATTATTCTCTGTTTGGAAAACCACTGGTGGTTTAGAGAGCTAAACATGGCTCCATGCCTGTGGGAATGGAAGTGCCTTGCCTTTATTGGGCCAGTGTGACTACACGTGAACTGACCATTTCCCCCAACTTCCCTGACTCCCATCTGCAGCAAAGTGTGTTGGGCTCCTTTTCCTGACAGCCTACTCCTCCCCACCCACTCCCAATCTAATAAAGGAAGGGATTAGGGAGAGAAGCAGCCCTTCCTGATGGGTGTAGAAAATAATTGCATAGAACAAAGCTGTCCGCATGTTTCATTACACCTTTGCATCTACAAAAAAAAAAAAAAAATCAAGAATTTGCAAAGGTTTATATTCAAGAAGATATATAAAATCACCCAATTAAAAGAGGAAATGCAAAGACTCAAAAGCTGGGTTACAGAATTTAATTTAATTGAAGAAAAATGAAAAACATACATCAAAGGTAAAATCTGCATTTCTCTGGGGTCTCAATTGAGTGATTCAGCTTTTTTTTTAGTAAGTGGGTCAGAAAACTGCTAATCCTGTAATGATTTTCTTCAGCTGCACCCAGCTGGTAGATTTATTTCTTGCAGATCTAAAAAAACAAGTATGTTAAAATTGTCGAAGTTGATGTCAACCTAATAGCAAATTGCTTTGTTTATCAGCCATGAATACTGTATTTATTTCCTTGATTGAAAGTCTGTCCTGTTAATTGGCACGTAGTGGCAATATTGTTTGTGGCTTTATTTTGAAATGCTGTGTTCTATGTTGCATAATTCTATGGTATAGCTGATACAGTAGCACCATATAATAGGGATTCTCAGGCAGTGAAATTCAACAGGACAAAACCATTACACCACAATATGAGGACAAATATAGGAACTGATGTATTGGTTTTGTGGAAACAGCTCAGGTTTAAAAACACAAGCCATGAGTCAGCATGGAAAAGCTTTTTTTAAAAAGTGGTGGTAAAATACACATAACATAAAACTTACCATCTTGACCATTTTTAAGTGTACAGTTTGGTAGTTAAGTATATTCACACTGTTATGCAACCATCACCACCATCCATTCACAGAACTCTTTTTTTTTTTTTTTTTTGAGACAGAGTCTCACTCTGCTGCCTGGGCTAGAGTGCCGTGGTGTCAGCCTAGCTCACAGCAACCTCAAACTCCTGGGCTCAAGCAGTCCTTCTGCCTCAGCCTCCCGAGTAGCTGGGACTACAGACATGTGCCACCATGCCTGGCTAATTTTTTCTATATATGTATTTTAATTGTCCAACTAATTTCTTTCTATTTTTAGTAGAGACGGGGTCTCGCTCTTGCTCAGGCTGGTCTCGAACTCCTAAGCTCAAGCAATCCTCCCACCTTGACCTCCCAGAGTGCTAGGATTACAGGCGTGAGCCACTGTGCCCGGTCCGCAAAACTCTTTTTATCTTGCAAAACTTAAATTCTGTTTCCATTAAACAATAACTCCCTATTCCCTTTTCCCTCCAGCTCTGGCAACAATCATTCCACTTTCTGTCTCTAGGCATCTGACAACTCTACGTACCTAAAATAAGTAGAATTATACAGTGTTTGTCCTTTTGTGACTGGCTTATTTCACTTAGCATTATGTCCTGAAGGCCCATCCATATTGTAGCATATGTACAGTTTCTTTGCTTTTTAAGAATAAATAATATTCCATTATATCTAAATTCCATATTTTGTTTATCCATTCATCAGTCAATAGGCACTTGAATTGCTTTCATCTTTTGGCTGACGTGAATAATGTGGCTCTGAACATGGGTGTTCAGATATCTCTTTGAGTCCCTGCTTTCAATTCTTTTGGGTATATACCCAGAAGTAGAATTGCCAGATCATATGGTAATTCTATTTTTAATTTTTTGAGAAAATGTTTTCCTTAAAAACTGCCATACTGTTTTCCAAGTGGCAGACGAAATATTTTTAAATCAGTTGACATTGGGATGCACTCATTCTTTCCTTCACTCCCATTCTTTCAACAAACATTACCGAGGGCTTGAGTTGTGTAATGACTGTGCTAGGCTCCCTGAAGTTTAAAATAGGACTATTCTAGTGGTACAAAAGAGAGATCCATAAAATAAATATGCGATGTATCAGAATGGAGAGATACAGTCACTCCTAGCCAGCGAAAAGGTTTGAATTCAGGGGTTTACCACAATTTAAAAGTTTGTGTCTATCAGAGGGGAGTTGGTTTATTTGGAAGAGTAGAAAATTAAGCATCACAGAGGTAAATATTGGGAGTTCTGTTGAAACATGGTTCAGCAACAGACTTCTAGTATTACTGACTCACTGGTGAGGCCATCCCAAGAGGGACCGAGTATATCTAAAAAGCTAAGCTGAGGGTTATTTTTTTAGCTCATTCATCTAACTCTCTTTGTTCTAATTATATGCTTCTTGAGCTGTGTTCTGATTGTGGTTTGGCTTCTCTGCCTGCCAAGGGAGAATGCTTTTGTTTCTGCCAACATTGAGAATTTTGGTTTTCAAGAGCTTACATTTTTTTAATCATAAATTAATAATTTGAATCTTGGCTTTAAATGTTGGATTTAGTAAACCCTAATTAATGTGAGTCCAATTCTAAAATATGGACCTACTCTTGATGTGCTGGCAAAATCAGATTTCTAAGCCTTTCAGATCAGGGCCAGGCACATAAAAAGTACTATCTAAGTGTTGAATCTTGTTATTGATGGGAAATTCACCAAACTAATATTACCTTAAGAGATCTCTTGGTAGACAAAGTCTGACCTTGTAGAGCACATAGGCTTCTTTTCTGTTGAAATATGCATAACTGCTTTTTTTCTTTTTTTTTTAAGAGACAGGGTCTTGCTGGTACTGCCCAGGCTGGAGTACCCAGCTTGCATAACTCTTATTCTTGAAGTGCAAGCAAAGTTGTGAATGATGTATCTGGGTTGTCTTCTCACCTCTTCTTTTGATGCCCCTTCTCTTGCTTCCAAGCACCCCACACCTTCTGGATTTTATACTATGGTGAAACAAAACCAGCACTCCCCAGGTAGTATCCCAAGATCTGGTCTTCCCATAACCCAGTAGGGTTACTGTAGCAATATGAGAAATTTATTGCTCCAATGTAGTCATGACTGATAATGACTGTGCATATGTTAAGGTTAAAACATATGTATATGTTTTATGCATATGTTATAACCTTTCTGGAAATTTATTGCCAACATCCAAAAGAATGCTCTCAAGGTATAGAATTTACTTGACTAAGAGAGGCCTAAAGGAACAAAATTTTGTGTCATATGAAGCCTGTTTGGTGTCACTTGGTGTATTGTTTTCTCTACTGTCCCTTTTCAGAATTCTGGGCTCATAACAGAAAGAACTTCTGCACTTATGGGACCTCAAGGAGTTTTATGCAATCTTCAGGGGTTTGGGTGAGGCTGGGGAAATTCTGGGGCTAAATTAGGGGTTCAGGTGTGGGTGAGCCACTCAGTAGTAAGCATAAATAAGCAAAGTTCAGGGCCAAGGGCAGAAGAATAGCATGAAATGAAGTTGATCAAAGCCTAGGACAGACACTGACTGTTTCTTCTGGAGCAAAACTGGTCTTGGCCCAGGGAAACTAAAGCAAGGATTTGGGCTAGTCACCATTCACTTTGCTACTTTCTGATTATGTGTTAATATATGACACCAAAACTAGCTTATGGTTCAGAAAATCACAAAATATGGCTAAACAATTGGTAAATAGAACTTACAAAGAAAATGTGAGTGAATAGGATTATTTAACCTGAGGGAAGTAGTAATATACCCTGTTATTTTACAGAAGGTGGTGATCAACCATTTTTTAAGTGCACTGAAGGATTTTATTAAATATCAAAGAACAATTTCTGAAAATGCTGGTTGCCAGATTCTGGAACCATTGAATGATTTTACAGGCTCTGGACTGCTTTTAAAAAACTGGGGTGGTAAGCTAGAATGTGGTTTAAATAGGATGGTTTAGGTGCGGTTCTGATGAACATTCAGATTTGAATGAATGATACACAAGTGAGTGCATCACTCTATTGTAATTAACCATAAAAAAGAGAACTTAATCTGTGTTAACTTAAGCTCATCTGCTATACTGGTCATTTACGTCAACCAGTAGTAATAATATTTTCAGAATGTTCTTGCCCTTAATTTAACACTTAGGTTATTATGGTAAATGGACTTCTTTGAGATGTCTAAAAATAAATCTGAGTGGTTGGTTTTGGCTATTTGAAGTTTTGGAAGTGAAAAGTGATGATACAATTTTATATCAAAGACAGCTGCAACTTCCATGATAAAACTTAACTTTTCTTTTCATACACATAGAATTTTACTTAAAGACTAAGAGGAAGTCTCCAGGACTCAAACTAGTTTGTGGAATCTCATTAGACTCTTAAGTAATAAATACTCTAAATTCAAAGTGACCACAAACTGTTACTGTAGGAAACAAACCCTTGATCATTTCCTAGGGCCGGGGAAGCTTTTCTATGTTGAAGCTACCTGGAGAAGAGTGAAAGGTACATTGCTCATATGGGCCCAGCGCCCAATATCACTTATCTTTCACTTACTTTTCCCTTGAAGTTCTGGGTGACTGGGACCCTTTCTGGGTGAGTACAAATATAGGAGCTGAAGAAGAAAAAGTAGGAAAATTAAATGAGGAAATTGAGTAGGATGTCGGATCAGGACCACCTGTTTCAGTAAGCTAGCAGGCTTTTACATGATCAGAAACTCAGAAACCTGTGTTTTTCAACTTGGCTTTTTTCTTTTCTTGAGTTTGGTTCTTCCTTTGTTTACTAGTGCAGCTTCTTTTGAAAATTACAGATGATCTCATCTTTGCTAAAGGGAAAAAGGAAAGAGGGTCTCAAGTTTGTCAATGGTTAGGCTAATGTTTAAAAGGAGAACTGTGGAGAAAGTCAGAGATGGGCTGGGTTTTTTGTTTTGTGTTGTTCTTTGCCAATTTCTTTTTCTTACTGAAATGCACATTGGGCAAATCATCTAAGGTATAGCATCATGGTACAACACTGAGAATGGATAGAGCATCACATACAACTGTTTTCACAAAAATGGGTAGCCCAAGAAGATAAAATTATCAACATTGGTATCCTACAACTCAGTAAAAATTGAACAATAACAAAGTAACCTTCAGAGTTGATTGATCTTTTCAAAACATATTCTTGGGAGGTCCAACATAGTCATCCAGTATTGTTTCAAATGATGATTAAAAATGAGTCTTTTGTGGTATGAAGATCTTTCTGTTATTTATTTTTTAGCCTCCTTCTGAACTACCCATGGTACAGTTCTGCTATTTTAGGAAGCATGCATACAACTTTGCTATTAATGTATTCAGTATCAATTATCCACTTGCACAGAGCTCTGTGTGGGTGAATTTCAGAGTTGAGAATTTCCTTAAGAAAATGAATTCTGAGGTTTTAAGTTTACTTTGATCACTTTCCCATTCCAGCTGGCTACCTGCAGTGAAGTGAAAAGCTCAAAAGATCTGATGCTGCTTTTAACTTTGGGTTTGAGTCATGCTGATTAGGTTTAGCCTTAACAAAAACAGAAGAAATAAACCCTGAAATGTATGTGTTCATCCTAATTTATAGGTCCTAGACAAGTAGGCTGAGTTGTTTTTAAAAATTCATAAAGAGTGTACTTTTTCATTTTTGCTGTCTGAAATCTCAGATATTATTTAGCCTAAGTCTACAACCAGGCTAACAAAATGAAGTACTACTAGATTCTTAGGAAAATTTTCTTTAAACATGGCCCTTTTCTCTCATCACCCCCAAAATACCCTCATCAGCTTAGTGTAATTTAATGAGCTGGCCCCCTGCCTGCTTCTTAGCCTTATTTGTTTATTTATTTAGTCATGGAGGCTATTTCTCAAAGTCCTGTTTATGATTAACTAACCTTGGGCTTGGGATAACAAAAGGTGAAGTGAGTTCAAGCAGCGTGTAGGAAATTTCCTTTACAGATGTTTTATTCCCCTTTGGTGGAAAAAACAAACAACTAGATGGCATACATTGGCTCAAAATTAACCACGAACCAGGTTTTATATCCATCAACCTGACCCAGCCAGAGTGTTCTGATCTAGCAGACTTGCCTCTCTGAGGAAACTATAGGTAGTTCACCCTCACCTCTATTTGAGCCTAAAAGGAATTAAGCCAATAACAGATAAACCCATCTTGGACAGCAACAGTCTAGATCTGGGTATATAGCCAAAATAATAGAAAGCAAGGTCTCGAAGAGATGTTCGTTCTATCCATGTTCATAGCAGCATTATTCACAATAGCCAAAAGGTGGAAGCCACCCATGTGTCCATGGATGGATACATGGATAAAAAAAATGTGGTATATACATACAATAGAGTATTATTCAGTCTTAAAAAGGAAGGAAATTTTAATACATGCTACAACATGTATAAAAACTCCTCAGTGTCTACTTTCAGAGAACCCAACCTACAACACAGTGATAATTTTAGCTGGTACTCTTAACCTGTCTTATTAATATTGTCTATCACATTGTGGGAGTTGAGGAAATATTTGTTGAATAAATAAATTCAAAAATATTTATCGAGTAACCACTGTGTATTTTAAAAAGCATTATGATGATTATATAAGAAAGAATAAGAAATTCTATCTTCCATGGGGCTTACTGCCGACTGCTCTCATAGCTGGCACTATGGGCCCATGAACAAAGTGACCACAGCGGCAGGGATGGAGACCATGCACGGGTCCAACAAAAGGGGTCCACCAAGGATGCTCTAGGTTTGCCATTGCTAAACATCCAACTGCTAGCAGGAGAGATCAATATGGCATCAGTCTTCACAAGGATGAGGCATGGCCACCAGGTGGCAGGTTTAGGACATCTATCAGACCCCTCTCACTTTGGAGAAATTAAAAATTCATCCTTTTAAGCTTAGTATGTCCAGATATGGCTTTGCCTCCCCTTTCCACGTGTGTCTACTAGCACCACCATCTGGTGGCCTGAAGATGTCTATCCTGCACAACCTCAGGGGCCAAGGGACCTATTTTACAGTGAAAGAAGTGTGATAATGGGCACATGGCTATAGGCTTCACTGGTCTCACCGTGTAACCCGTCACCCAGAAATAGCTGGTCTGATAGAATGATGGGATGGCCTATTGCTTTAACCATGTGTTTCTGATGTTTTGCTATCTGGGACTTTGCTGACCCTGGAGAAACTGCCCTTCTGGGGCTAGCCGGTTCCTAGAGGTAGTAAATGGGTGATACGGAGCCTTTCAGATGCATTCTAATCACTCAGAGGCCATAGCTCCCTACCCCCACCTCCTCTGTTGGTCTCACACTCTGGGCCACTCTCTCCCTGCCCTAATCACCCCAGGGCCAGGTCCCAGACAGTCCCTTTTGTACCCCAGAGCCTGCTGAAATGATTCAAATTAGCTAATGCCAAACCTGCTTATCCTGCTCACCTGTTCCTTCCTGTGGAAACCACAATAAAGGCTCTTGCCCACGTTTTCCCCATTCCCTCTGCTCCCTGCCCGTCCCTGGCACGTCCCCATGTTGCCCTGCGTGATGTGGTGTGCCCCTCCTCTTGCACGCTGTGAGGAACAAACTATCTTTTCAATGGCAATTGCCTCCTGATCTGTCGGCCTCACCATACCTGGATAGTAATAAAATCTACATTTTCTAATACTTGTTGAAGGCCCAGTTAATGTGCTGGCAAACCATACCTTGCTGTCTTGAAGGATGTGGTTTATTCCTTGAGCTAATAAGTGATATATTGAACTATGCCTCTGTAGCTAGTATATTGGGGTTTGGAAATAGGGGGTGGTCTTTGTCACAATTACACCCAGTGACCCACTTGCTGATTTTTATGCTTCTCATCCCTGTAACCTTGGGCTCTGTAGGATAAGAGCTTTCTAATTTCTGGAAGAATACTTAGGCCAGGGGACACTGTAAGCGTTCCACTGAATTGGGTGCTATGACTATATATACAGTACCTAGCTTGGGTCCCTATATCATTGAACCGACAGAATGGAGTTGCTGTACTGCCTGGGTTAACCATTTCTGGATGTCCTGGGGAAGTAGAGCCACTGCTTCTTACCAGGGGCAGGAAACAGAATGTCTGGAACCAGAGGATTCACTAGTGCATCATTTGATTCTTCTGTCCTTGAGATGACTATTAATGGGCAGTTATAATAACTGTGACCTGGCAAGGACACCTGAACACTTGCACCCCTTGGGGATAAATATCTGGGTAACCCCCCCAGGAAAATCACTCAGACCAACCAAAGTATTAGCTGAAGATGAGGGAAATCTAGATGGGTAGTGCAAGAGAGAGATGATAAGTTTCAATTATGAAACTAGAACTAGCTATAGCAATAGAGACAGTGTATTAGTTTCCTATTGCCGCTGTAATGAATTACCATGAACTTAATGGCTTAGAACAACACACATTAATTTCCTTATATAATAGTTCTATAGGCCAGAAGTCCAACTCAGATCTCACCGGGCTAAGATCAAGGTGTCATCAGGGCTGTATTCCTTTCTGCAGGCTTTAGGGGAGTATCTGTTTCCTTCCTTACCTTTTCCAACTTCTAGAGATGGCCCACATTCCTTGGCTAGGGGCTTCCTCGTCCAACTGCAGAGCCAGCAACGAAGCAACACTCTGACCCTTCTTCTGTTGTTGCGTCTCTCTAACCATAGCTGGGAAGAGTTCTCCAATTTTAGGGACTCATATGATTAGACTAGGCCCATCTGGATAATCCAGCCTATTCTCCCCTTCTCAAAGTCTTTGACCTTAATCACATGTGCAAAACCCCTTTTGCCATGTGAAGCAACATATTTGCAGGTTCCAGGGATTAGGATGTGAATATCGTTGGGGGTTGAGGAGGGAAGAATATCGTGCCTACCTGGAGTCGGTGACTGGCAATCTCGTTGAGAGGCAGCCTCTATAACTGATGGCACTTGTTCCTCCCCTCTTTGGGAAAGAGTGAGGGCAACTTTGTTCTTACAGACACAGCAGTATCCAATACGGAAGGGTACGCGTGAACCTGAGTAGTTCAGGGGGATTGCATTGGACCTAAACCTTCCCAGGTTCCCTTGATTACCTTCTTCTTTCTTCTCTTCTGGTCAGCAGCCTACCCACGCTGAATTGCCTCTCCACTTCTGGCGGCATTGTAAGGCGTGCCATGGGAATTTTCCAGCCTATGTGGCTGCAAGGCGCTAGGTCGCACAACCAAGAAGCATGGAGGAGTTAGAGTTTCCCAAGGGATGAATCCTGACCACTAAGAAGTGGAAGATGGGAAAGAGCTGAGCAGATACATTGCCTCTCCTTTCTCCCCTTCCAGGACTTGTTCCTAGACGTGGTGTCTACTTGTGACCCCTCTGGAAAAGACCGTGCCAAGCAAGCCAAGCTGCTGAGCGATCTGGATGGTGGACGATTGGGATCCGTGGCCAGTGTGGAAACGCATCACGGTGCTTTGCAGTCTCCCTGGCCTCCTTTCCCTTTTTTGCCTCATCCTCACCTCCGTAGGCTTTTACTTCCTAAATAAAGTGTTAGCACTTTAATCCTTGCCTCAGGCTCTGCTTTCTAACCAGGCTAAGACAGTAGGACCCAGGAAAATAATTATTTGAGTGTGATAAAGGAAAAGTCTATAGTGTCAGGCCTCTAGATGCTTAGAAAAGGGTTGTAAGATTGTAGAGAACACTAAAAAGGAGGGTCCTAAAGACATACTCCTGTGACTTAACACTTCTGTTGAGGCAGGCCTCTAGACTGCGAGATGAAAAAGAGGAAGCGCCTCAGTTATATGGGACAGTGACTCAGAGAAAATCAGGACAGTAGGATTCAGAGCTTGAGGGGACAAATTCCATAAAGCCTTTCCCCCTACCAACCACAATCTAGTTCTCTAGTTTTCTTCCTTCTATCCATCCATCTGTCCATCCTTCCCTCCCTCTATCCATCCCCTATTTATTGAGCACTTCCTGAGTGTTGGGCATCGTGGTAGGTGCTGAGGACACAGCAGTGAAGAGACAGATGATGATCCTGGTCTTCACAGAGCTCACTGTTTAGCAGGGAAAACAAAGGAGACATCTAAATGGGAAGTGCAGTACGTAAGGGGAGAATTTCTTTTAGGAGTTTTTGGTGCCAAGACACAGATGGTCGCCTATTACTGTAGGAATATTACTGGAAATAAGGAAGACAGAGATCTTAAAAGATTGCCAGGCCTCCTAGGAATTCAGGTAAAGTGTAACCATTTCAGCCTCCCTCAGTGTATCAAAACTGTGACCTGCTGGGTTTCTGAATGACTGCATCCTTTGCAGGAACTGTAAGGGCTTTTAGATTCAGTGCAACAATCCCAGCTCTATTATTGCATAGATACATTACTATAATAAACAGGCTCCAAAATACAGGGGCTTAAACAAGTTAGAAGTTTCTTTCTTGTGTTCTAGTCCATAAATAGGCATTTGTTCAAGGAGATTAGGCAGCTGCTACGGGTTTGAATATTTGTCCCTTCCGAAACTCATGTTGAAATTTGATCCCCAATGTGGCAGTATTGAGAGGTGAGGCTTTTAAGAGGTGATTGGACCTTGAGGGTTCTGCCCTCATGAGTGGACTAATCCATTCATGGATCAATGGTTAATGGATTAATGGGTTATCATGGGAGTGGGACCGGCGGCTTTATAGCAAGAGGAAGAGAGATTTGAGATAGCACACTCAGCCCTCTTGCCATATGATACCCTGTACTGCTTTGGGACTCTGCAGACAGAACCCACCAGCAAGAAGACCCTCACCAGATGCAGCCCATTGACCTTGGACTTTTCAGCCTCCATAACTGTAAGAAATAAATTCCTTTTCCTTATAAATTACCCAGTTTCAGGTATTATAGTATGAACAACAGAAAATGAACTAAGACAGCAGCTCTGCTCCATGAAGCTGAATGGGGACCCAGGTTCCTTCTGTGTTGTTGCTCTGCCATTCCCTGGGCAGGTGCCGTCTTCATCCGCATGGTACAAGCTAGCTCACCAACACCAACACAGCGCTCGAGCCTATGGAAAAGGGGGAAAGAGGAATTGGGTGGGTAAGCTGCTAAAACAACACACTTCACTTCCACTCATATTCTGTTGATGAGAACCTAGTTACATGACTACTTCTGGTACATGACTACTTCTGGTACAACGGAGGCAGTTTTAGCTGAGCTAAAACTACTGAAAGGAAGGAAGAGAGAATAGATGGCTCAATCTGGGTATGATTGCCAGAATCATCAAATAAAAATATAGGACTGACAGCCAGTTAACTTTGACTTTCAGATAAACAACCAATGATTTTTTTTAGTGTATGTCCCATTTGGACATATTCATTGTTTATCTGAAAAATTATTCATTGTTTATCTGAAAGTCAAATTTAACTGGGAGTCCTGGAATAAAGTGATGTTAATGACAGTGCTCTAATGTTCATGAGCTGCTACCGAATCCTCAAAACTTACCCTTGATTTCTTCTTTTTTTGTTTTGAGACAGAGTCTCACTCTTTTGCCTGGGCTGGAGTGCCGTGACATCATCCTAGCTCACAGCAACCTCAAACTCCTGGGCTCAAGCAATCCTTCTGCCTCAGCCTCCCGAGTAGCTGGGACTACAGGCATGCACCGCCATGCCCAGCTAATTTTTTCTATATATTTTTAGCTGTCCAATTAATTTCTTTCTATTTTTAATAGAGACGGGGGTCTCACTCTTGCTCAGGCTGGTCTCGAACTCCTGAGCTCAAACAATCTGCCCACCTCGACCTCCCAGAGTGCTAGGATTATAGGCGTGAACCACCACGCCCAGCCTGATTTCTTCTTTTTCTAAATTTTAGTCATCAAACTCTTCCTTTGCTTCCAAAAATACCTCCAGTACCCTTTCATTAACTTCCTCCTCTTCCTCCCTTTTTTCTTTTTGCTTATGCTAGCCATAGCACATTTCTGTTACTTGCAATCCAAAGTTTGTAAACGAAACATTGCATACGGTCAAGTTTTACCTTAAAAGAGACATAAATGACAGCAATTCTTTTGGGAATATTTGTCATTTCTTCCGAGACATCTATAAAAGCCATCACTTTTGTGAGCAACAGGATTGAATGTGCTACCATGGTTTGCATTTTATTGTTGTTTTTTTAAAAAGAAACTACCCAAGGCCTATGTGATAAATAAATAAGAGAGGTATAGATTTATGCTGATAGCTACCACCTTAATATTAGAAAGGTAGAATTGGATTACATTTCCACTATTGGACCGGCCAAGAAAAAACTGATCAATGGAAATTTTATTTTTGTCTTCTCTTCAGTCTGATAAAGGAGAGAGAGAGAGAGGAGAGACAGCCCAGGCAATCTACAAATTGGACGATCATATTGAGATGTAGAAGCATCAAAAATGAGAAAATGCTAAAGAGTTATTTCCAGGTAGCAGGTCCTGATATCATTCAGGGAACAGCCATCATTCAATGATGTCAGATTTACCCAAGAGGTTTACCAGATAAACTAATAGGAGAGGTTTTGGTGAGACTTAGAGAAATACTTCTTGACACCTGAGAGCTATGATTCAGTGCGATGAGAAAACAAGAGTGGTTGTGATCTTTATCTCTGGGGAGTTGAAAGAAAAGGGCAACTTGCTCTTGGTCATCTGGATGGACCAGGTGAACTCATCAGATCCTTCAGAGTCCCATGAATCACGCTTGGGGTTTCTGAATGTTTTACAGCCCTAATCATTCGAACTGCTCTTTTCATGCCTGTCACTACTGGCACCGTTGCTGCTCTGTGTGAGCTCCTTGCTCCTCTGCAACTCCCTGGAGGCGACGGCTGCTGGAAACCGTGATAAGTCATTCCTTGAAGCACAGACCGCGAGCTTCTGGACGGCTTCATGCCCTTCAGAAAAATGATGAAAGAATCACAACCTGCTCAGAAGCGCGGCAAACCTAACAATCTGTCACCTGAAGCGTGCTAATCTTGTGGAACAGTAGCAATCAGATTCATGGCTACCTCTTGCGAAATAGAAACGTGACACTTCAGTGGCTGCCAGGTGGTGTTTAAATAAACTGGGACACTTCACCTTGAAAGCTTTTTGGGAAGTGCTGGGAAGCGAAAACAGAAATAAATATTTTAAAAAGCCATAGACTCTGCATATGAATAGCCTGGTCCCGTGTCCCGCAGTGCCATGGCCTCGTGCTATTGAGCACGTGGATTGTGGTTACTGTGACTGAGGAACCGAAGTTGTAATTTCATTTAAATTTTGTTTTTTAAATTTTTTTTAATCGAGGTGAAATGCACATAACATAAAATGAACCATTTTAAAATGAAAAATTCCATGGCATTTAGTACATTCACCATGTCATGGAACCACCATCTCTATCTAATTCCAAAACATTTTTATCACCCCCAAAAAACCCCCATAGTCATTAAGCTCCCCATTCTCCTCTCCTCCCAGGCCCTGGCAACCACCAATCTGTGTTCTGTCTCTATGGATTTACCTATTCCGGATATTTCATATAAATGGAAACATATAATATGTGACATTTTGTGCTGGCTTTTTTTGCTTAGCATAATGTAATTAAGTTCCATTTTAAATTAAACAACTGGTACTTGATTCCGTTATTGGAAAGCTTTTAAGTATCTTTGGAATACTTAGGTACATGAACCTACTTTTTCAACTATAAATTTTATGAACTCTAAATACATAGGAGTTATTCCCAAGTCAAATTTAACATCCCCAGGTAGGGCACAGTGGCTGATGCCTGTAATCCTAGCACTCTGGCAGACCCGGGCAGGAGGATTGGCTTGAGCTCAGGAGTTTAAGACCAGCCTAAGCAAGAGCAAGACCCTGTCTCTACTAAAATTAGAAAAATTAGCCAGGCCTTCTGGTGCGCAGCTGTAGTCCCAGCTACTCGGGAGGCTGAGGCAGGAGGATTGCTTGAGCCCCGGAGTTTGAGGTTGCTGTGAGCTACAAAGTCTCCACTGCACTCTACCCAGGGTGACAGAGTGAGACTCTGTCTCAAAAAAAAAAATTTAATATTCCAATTAAGGTATTCTGTAAGTGTAAAACTACTGGATTTTGAAGATTTAGTATAAGAAGAAGAATATAAAATATTTCATTTATCATTTTCTCTATTGATCACATGTTGAAGTGAGGATATTTTGTCTATATTGGGTTTAATAAGATGTATTATTAAAATAAATTTCATCTGTCTCTTTTTACTTTTTCATTGCGGTTTCATGTATTATTCAAAATAATTTTTTTGAGCACATATTGTGAACTTTTATGGTTTTTTGCTACCCTGTGAAAAAGCTGGTTAGGAATAATATGTTTGCCACTTTTACTGACCTTTCCTTAGCCTCTAGCCCAGCACAGATATTGGTTATGGGTTGAGTTGCAGGAGTTTGATGAAGTTTTTCTCCTCCAATGCCAGTTAGTGGTACTCACATAGGGTCAGAATCATTAAGACAGGTCTTATGATATAATCATTGAAATGTTTTAAATGAGGGAAATTAAGGGTCTGTGCTGGCCTCCTTGTTAACTCATAATTTAATGATATACTATCAGTTTGGGGTGAACTAAAAGTATCTGTTTTTCTGCTATTGAGAACAGAATAATAACCACTTCCTTTTCCATATTCATTCACCAACAATATATTAGGTGGATAGTGTGTGCTACGCACTGCATTAGATGCTGGGAATTTAGGAGCAATAAACCAACATCTCTGCCCTCATAGAGCTTACATTCCAGTGAAAGGAGGCAGAAAACACGTGAATAAGATAATCACAGGTTCTGTAAGTTCTACGGAAAAAAGAAATACAGTGATTCGACGAAGAGTAACTTCATCAAATGGTGAGGGGGGCTTACTTTAGATAAGGTGGCTGGCCAGCCTCTCTGAGAAGATGTCATTTGAAGAATAAGAAGGAGTCAGCCATGAAAGAGCCATGGGAAGAGCATTCCAGACAGAAGGCACAGCAGAGGCAAAGGCCTTGAGGGGGGAAACAGTTTGATGTATGTGAGGAATGGAAAGGAAGACATATGGCTAGGATGTGGTGAGCGAAAGGGGAAGGCATAGGAGATGGAGCTGGCAAGCAGGAGCCAGCAGAAGCCAGTAGGTCAGGTCATGTTAAGAAGTCTGAAGTCCATTTTAAAGGTAATAGGGAGCCATTGATAGTTTTAGAGCACAGCAGTAACCAGATGCATTTTTTTAATAAAGATGATGGAGAAGGGGACTCAATGGATAGTTCACCCCTTTCCCTAATAATTGCCAAAGAGAAGACCTAAAAACTGATTAGTTTTGGTAGATGTCCTTTAATATTCAACAGCATTTAATTAATAATCTCATATTCCAAGACACCTTGTACATTTTGCATGGATCCTGTTTGCATGAGGGATCTAGGGACCTCCCAGGAGATATCAAAAGAGAAGACAATACCAGTCAGACAAGTTTGACTCACAATGAGGCTTATTTGGCTCCAGTTTGGATGAGTGATTTTGGGGGACAGTGGGGTACCTGTCACTCAGATTAAATCTCAGGACCAGTCTTTATGGGCTTACATTATGAGTTTTACATTCTGGCTGTAAGTAAAAATCAAAGGGATTTTTAAAGGGTTATGTAACAAAAAGAGGATTGTTTGATACAAATCTCTTTTTGTCCCCAAGCAACATTGTTCTGGGATCTTGTGACCATGGCGGAACTTGCGGATGGAAGGCATTCCCCTCTACCGAACATCACCATTGAACGTCAGATAGCTTCGGCATCTTGGGCCGGTTGGTACCCAACAGGAGGCAACAGTGCCTGGCAGGAAAGGGGGTACCCAGTGGTACAAGGTGGAGGAATCCCTTGGATAGAGTGGAAATCAACCAAGCTAGTCACAACCAGCAGTAGTAGCAGCATGCATGGTTGATGTAGGCATGTCCTGAACAGGAGGGAAGAAGGAAAATCCCACAAACCTGGTAGCGGACTAGACTTGGTTCTGAGTATGTGTGACCCCTTTCTGTGCATTCCTGAAAATTCTAACAGGGAGTAAACTTTGCAGGAACTTGGAGTTCTGCGACACATAGCAGATGAGAGCACAGTGAGTTGTCTTCGCTTGGGTTCCTAAAGAACCCTTGCTGAGACAGGTAGTCTATTTGGGAGGTGGTCCCAGGAAAGGACGGTGTAGGGAGGGGGAAAGGGAGACACGGAGAGGAAGACAGCCAATTAAAGGTGTGTCACCAAGCAGGTTATTGCTCTAGACAACCGGAGCTCAGTGTCATCTCAACAGAGGGGAGAGGGAGCTGGGATATTTACCTACCAACTGCCGTCCATCATCGATCGGGTGGGGGCTGCTTCTAGGGACATGGACTCTCTGAGATTTCTGAGCTATCCTGCATGCTGACCAGGTGTGCTGCTACCGCCAGGACAAAGCTCTCATTCAGAGAATCACAATGAGCATCCTTTTGACATACACAGATGAGTGCTGAGGGGCTCAACTCATTGTTTACTTTGGGTGAATCATCAAATTTTAGAGCTGGAAGCAACTTCTGGGGCTGGCTAATCTGGGCAGGGCCCCAACAGCATCCACTGCACCAGTGATCACACCAGGCTATGAGCATAGAGAAATTTGTCATATTTACCTCCGTGTTAGTTTCATCTCTGGCCCCATTTCAATCCTCACTCTTGTTTTGTTTTTCTTTTTCTTCCTTCACTCCTACTTATAATGTATGCTATCTGGTTATGTTTTATGTATCCGTGTAAGCTGCCTTAAATCTTTTCTGGAACATAAGAGGGTATAAATAAATAAATATGAGTGAGGCATAACATTTTTCCTTTATTTTTGACCGTGATTTCTCCCATTCTGTGATCTTCCTAGGCACCTGTCCCTAGCATTGTGTCGAGCACATTGAAGGCACTTGATTATTGTTCTATAGAATGACACGCAGCATGAAGATATACAGAATGGTTTATAAGTTGATTCTGTGGCCAGATGCAGATACAGAGACCAGAGGCACAGTCCTCTCTGGCCCCTTCCTTCAGAATATAGTGCTTAGAACTGCCTGTCACATAGCAGATGCTCAATAAATATGTGCTAAATGAACTTATGAGACTTACAGGACCTATATACAGTAAGGCCTCTGCTAGGCCACCAGTTAGAAATCCACCAACATACTGAAATTGTGTTTCACAAGGTCAAGGTTGCCCCTTAAATTACTATCATGTGGGTGTATTTATTTTCATGAGTGCAAGCTGGGAGGTAGGGCCTAAAGATAGATCTACAAATGGTGCTTTAAAATGTATACCCAGTGGGCCTTGTGCGTCTAAGAACACCCAATGGCAATTCAGATGCAGCCTGTTTATGAGTCTAATCTTTGCTTATAGGTGTCCTTGCAAACTGTTCTTAATAACACCCCTATTGAGCAAAGAATTACCAACAATGTCGGAAACTGGGCTCCCCAGGAATCTCAGATGCTAGAGACTGAGTGGCTGCTTTATATCCCCTGAATCTCTGAGGTGCATGTTCTATTTTACTCCCCGAGTTTCCCCAGAGGAAATGGTTTTGGTTTAGGTTTTCTGGAAGCAGATGCTTATATGGAGTTTGCGGGGTACGAAATGCTCATTAGGAATCAATGGGAAGAAGCAGAACTGAGCAGAGGAAAGAATACGGCTGCAATGCAGTCTTGGCAAAGGTTTGGCCAACCCAGTGGGGAGCTCTGGAGCAGGGACTGCTCATCAGAGTGTCCCATAGCAGGTGGAAGTGACCAGCCTTTATACCCTTGCCTTGCTCAGTCAACAGGTGCAGGCTGCCCTGGGAAGGGCACGACCTTGGGCTCAACAGCTCTCTGCAGCTGAGGCCGACACTGAAGGAGCTTACAGCTGGAAGCTGTCTGCTGACCACATGCCCTGAGGCTGGACATCAAGTCCTTTCTCGAGGCAGGATGTGGCTGGCAGATCTCTATGGCCACCGCAGGAATCATGTTCCAGTTGCCACAGTAACAGCTAGCATGACAATGCACTCTTACTACCTGCCTTTCTGTCCTTGTCTCACTTCCCCACGCCCTGACAACGTGCTTTCTTCACTTCCCAAATACACCACTTGAACCCAGATCTTTGTCTCAGGGTCCGCTTCTCGGGGAACTGAAACCAGGATATATCCAACCCGCCTTTAGAGTGACGTTTCTAGGGGTAGGGCTTGCGGTTTCTGATTTTGTAAATTGACTTTTCTTGAGTTGCAGAGACTTAGGGTAACTTGAGTCCTGGTCTGCTCAACACGGTTCCTGTTAATCTGTTGCCTGGTGTTCCATTCCCTTTCCTCTTAAAACAAAGTATCCTGGTTTGGATAACACATTTTATGATCATCCTACCGCTCTCCGAAGTGAGTGATTTTTACTAAGACACATGGACAGGGGAGAGTGGTGAGTTTTGATTTGAATGTCAGCAAGGCATTGTTTACTTTGGGTGAATCATCAAGTTTTAGAGCTGGAAGCAACTTCCGGGACTGGCTCATCAATCGATTCTGCACTTTGTTTCCTCGTCGGATGCACTTGGTCAGGCATTCACATGCAGGTCGCTCCCGTGGGAATTCCCAATATGCCAGCTGTGATTCCTTTCCTTTTTCTCCCACTCAGGAAAACATATTAAATGCTGGCAAGAATTAGGTTGTTATAGGGATAATGTATTATTTAAAAATAGATGAATCATTCTCGAGCTTCAGCGCTTTAACCATTAGCATCGAATCACTCATGACACAGTTCGTGACTGATTGAATTTGAGAACAGCTGATCTCTTTCCAAACCCCTGAATTACATAAAAAAGTAATTTAGCCTCATGGTGTCTTCATTTTCTCACCTGGAAGCGGGGATGATAAAATCTCCTTTCTCTGTCTGGTTGAGCTGTGGTGCAAGGCAAGTGACATAATGAACCTGAAAGCTTTGGGAAGCATAAAACCTCAAGCAAACGGGGACCGTGGTGGTGGCTATCTGTACATGCCGAGAGGCAGCCATAGCTGCTGAGCGTTTGCAAGTACCACACCCAGATTTACAAAATAGAACCATAGGTGAATTTGTGCCCATCTAGTTTGCACAGGGATTCTTTCCTTGGGACGCTTTTGTGTCAAAATTTTACCAGTGCTCTACATCATTCATTCTTTACATCTTTGCCAAGGTGCATTAGCAGGATCCCATGGTTGGTTACAAGGGATAGAAATCCAATATGAAATAGCTTGAATAAAAAGAGAGAATTTATTGGCTCCTATGAGGAAACCAGGAGAGTGTCCTTGCTGGAGTTGGTCACAGGAATGGCCAAGACTTGAACATCACAAGGATTCTTTGTATCTCTTACCCATCCTTCTCTCTGTCTATTGGCTTCATTTATTTTCCAGAACAACTTCTTCCTTAGGCAAAAGCATGACTATTGGACACTGGGCTTCTATCTTTATAACCTTATGACCTGAGAGGATAGATACCCTCTTCCCCCAGCAGACCCCCTCCGTTACTTAGAAGAACTCCAGGCAAGTACTCTGATTGGCTCATTCTTGGACCAATCACTGTAGTCCAGAAAATTATTTGTAGACTAAGCCAGTTAAGCCAGGTGCCCACACCTCAAATCAATTACCCAGGAGCTTCTCATGAGCACGACTGCTTCAGGGATCGTTAGGAGCTGGCAGCCACTGAATCTGTGTCTATCACTTGAGGAAAATACAGTCTTATGCATTGTCAAACCTTTATTCCTAATGAATCTATTACACTTCCATGGCTATAAATAATAAACCCTTTCCCTTTCCTTCCAACGCAAATATTTTGAATATTTTAATGATTGCTTTCCAGAGCCTACTTTGAAATTCATCCTTCAGTGGTTTCTGCCAATGTATACTCCCACAAACAGATGGCGGTGGGCATTCTTGAATTATAAGCTGTCATTGATCTATACCGGTGGTTCTCAACTGAGGGTGATCTTGCCTCCCCGGCAGGGGGGGAACAACAGCAATGGCTAGAGACATTTTTGGTTGTCACAACTGGGGTGATGCTATTGGCTTCTAGTGGGTAGGAGGATGGGATGCTGCTAGACATCCTACAATGTATGGGACACAACACAGACTTATCTGGCCCCGAATGCCAATAGTGCTGAGGTTGAGAAACCCTGATCTATGGAACAGGTATGGTCCTTATATTTGGAATAAAAATAGTGTCAACAAGAAGACTTGCCTCGACAGGAAGACTTTGGCAGTATACCATATGGCAGTACGAGAATACTGAAGTACACGTGAGGTCCTGTTTTTTCCAGTTTGGGAGGAGTGCACTGAACATGGCGGGTAAAGTTCCAAGGTGCCCAGCCGAACTGCTTAATCAGAGTCTACTTTTTAACATGATCCCCACTGGGCTTGTGTGTACAATAAGATCAGGGAACACTGGGTAGAGGACACTCACTTTGGAAGGGAGAATAATTTGTGTGACTTTCAGCATTCTTCACAACACCAAGCTTTGAGTGAAGAACTTAGTTGATTCTTACTTGTCTCTCACTGATTTTAATCTTAAAAATTGGGGATATTACTTGAAATCAATAAATTTTGAGCTGGAAAAAATGTAGAGATGTAATTTCTTCCTTCTCTCTCTTTTTATTCCATTTTCCTTTTTTCTTTCTTTCTTTTTTCTTTTTTCTTTTGTTATTTGTCAGGGTCTTCATGCCTGCAATGCTGGAGAACATAGTATTTTTTTTCCTATCTTCTTCCCTGAACAAAATCAAGAAAGTAATACATACCTGTTTTGTTGTAGTCAGTGCACTAGGAGTTGAGGGACCTGGTTTCAGTCTCACATGAACTCTGATCTTCACCAGCTGCAAGGCCCTATGCACAGTGAGTCTCAGTTTCTTCATCTGTGAAATGGGAATAATTTTACCCGCTCAGGGCCTACCTCAGATGGTTGCTAAGAGGATGAGTTGAAATATTGCATAGGAAAATGCTTAATCATTTCTAAAGGAATGTAAAAATGTAAGTAATTATTCATATTTATAGATTGCCTGATACAGAACCTTGAACACAGTAGGTGCTACGTAATTGTGGGGTAGTTTTTTCTATGGGAGCTGCTCCAATCATAGCCACCAGATGGCAGCAAAGAGCAAGTTTCCCTTCAAAGGCTCTGTCTGGTCAGCCCAGGGGTTTGAGAAGGGGAATTAAATGGTCTATGGTTCTCTCTGATTTCTATCAAATAGATTCACCTTTAGTGGCCTCTCCCCTCCTCCCCAACACTTCCCTACCCCAAACCAACGCACGTGTCTGTTTTTTCCCCCTTCTCCCAATTCCTACCATGGGAATGATTAAAAAAGAAATGCATTGAGGGGCAAATTGGAAGTGACAGCGATCTCTGTGTTCAGAGCCTGAAGTTAATGCGGGTTGACAAGGGGGATTAAACCTGGTGGTGGGGGTGGGGGACGCACGAAACACCGTTCACGCAGAATGGGTGAAAACCAGTAAGGCAATGGGAAGAAAATGAAAGTATTTAAACAGATCACTTGTTCTCTAAGTCCCTGTCCCAGACAGGCCGTTCATCTACCCATCCCCCATTCAACGAACATTTATTCCTGGTTTGTGAATACAGACACGGTCCCAATCCTCATAGAGAAAGGGGAAACAAATATCGGACAATTAATTACACATGTGCTTGGGGCTGAGGCATGGAAGGAACCATGAGGATGTGTAATGGGGTGATCTAATTTTTGGAGAGGGTCGCGACAGCCTTTCCTGCTTAAGGCGAGACACAAGGATGAGTAAGAGTTGGCCAGGTACAGAAGGAGGGGTGGGAGTGGGTAAGAGCCCTCTGGGCTGTAGAACAAGGTGCTTGATGGCCCAATGACCTCCACGTGATTGTAGAGCTCTCTAATTGAGAAAATACGTCATGACTAACAGCTACGATGATTTAAGGTTTCTTAACAAGATCTCTGTTTTATTTATTACAACATCATCTACAAGTATTGGAAAAACTCTCTTGTGTGTATGCAGGAGGCAATATTTACTCGGTCTATAGCTGGTGATAAGTTGCATTGTTTTCACAGAGTCCTTACGATGACCAAATCCCTGTCCCTAAGCGACTGACACTTTAATTGGAACGATGGTTGCCTCCCTCCAACTCCGCTTGTCTTAATATTTCAGGGCGGCTCTTATGAAACATTTCCACATTTTGTCATGTTTTTCTTGGATCTATTCCTATTCATCTGTTGACTCCCATCCCCTCATCCCCAGACTAGGAGTCCCTAACCCACATCCACGGACCCCTAAGGGGACTGTGCATAGGATTCAGACATCTGCTAACTTGCATAGGGGGAATTTTCTCTTTGGAATTTGATCTTACATATTGCTTTTTCATGTGGGGAGGGAGGATAACTCATTCTTATTTTTACTGCTGTCAGTGGGAAACTGCATAGCAAGTCAAGTCACGCATTTCTCTTCTGTGTGAGGCACGATGATTATTAAGGTCTCGAGATTGTCTTGAGTGTGGGCGAAGCTGGAATCTGAGACTTAGCATTCAGTGGCTTCATGTTAATCTGCGGGGCAGATGGCTCTGAGCCTTTCTGCAGGACCTGATGTCGATGGACTGCTTTGCGTAGCCCCCTTGTGAGTTCATCTACCCCTTTTCCTTGCCAGTTCGTGAAAGAAAAATAATGCACAGAAATTTAAGGGAGCTGCTCAAGGCTGAATATCTTGCAAGTGTCATGGTGAAGGATAGAGTCTCTGAAGTCAGGTTATAGAACACGAAATGGTGCGCTGATAATATTCTAGGCAACTGGGCATTTAGGATAAGTATTTTGGATGACATAGGCCCTTGCCTTCACCTGTTATCCTTGTTCCCTTTCAAAATTTTTATTATACAAGCTGAACTCATAGGCAAGTTCATTACTGAATTGCCTGCTGCCCACTTTGCTACCATAGACCCAATTGATGGGAATAGGTTAAGCTCTCATCATCCAAAGTGGAACCTGTATCCAAACTAAACAATTATTTCAACATTCGTATTAGGATGTGGTGGGCTGGAGACAGACGTTACTTGCCAAGAAGAACCAATTGTGGGCGGGGCGAGGTGGCTCACGCCTGTAATCCTAGCACTCTGGGAGGCTGATGTGGGAGGATCGCTTGAGGTCAGGAGTTCAAGACCAGCCTGAGCAAGAGCAAGACCCTGTCTCTACTAAAAATAGAAAAAATTAGCCGGGCGTGATGCTGTGTGCCTGTAGTCCCAGCTACTTGGGTGGCTGAGGCAGGAGGATCACTTGAGCCCAGGAGTTTGAGGTTGCTGTGAGCTAAGCTGATGCCACGTCACTCTAGCCCAGGCAACAGAGCGAGACTCTGTCTCAAAAAAAAAAACAAAAAAAAAAACAAAGCCAATTGTGTATATCTCTTCCCCCCTCCATGTTCAGTGACATCCCAGTGATAACTTGAAATCGGCCACAATGGATGTATTTACACCACAGAAATTGGCAAACCCCATAAATCAAGTTGTTGCTTTTGTTATTGTTGTTTTTTAACCCCAGAAAGCCAGTTGTTAAACATTTACCAGCACACTACTGATGCTAGGTCAGCACAGAAATTTATCCTGCCCCTTTCACAAGTGGTGGGATCAACCAGCTAACATAATGAAAAAGATTGATCTGTCATCTTCAGTACATTGTAAAGTAGGTTTTCTTTCTAACATAGCCTACAAAATATCAGCTTTTAGATGTGCTGTCATTTTGGTTTGAAAGGATGCGATGCTATTCAGAATCAGCAAAGGTGAGGGTAGAGGAGATTCTCGAGCCCTGATGACGGGAGAGTAAATTGTACGACCCGTCTGAAGGGCAATTGACAAAATCGTGTCAAAAGCCTTAAGACTTGCATACCTTCTGAGTTTATCCAAAGGAAAGAACCAGAGATACGTGCAGCGTCAAATGCATACAAATGTTCACTGCAATGTTATTTACACCAGTGGTTCTCAACTCTGGTTGCATATTAGACTCTCTTAGAGGGGATTAAAAAGAGCATAGCAGTGGTTCTCAACTGGGAGTGCAATGGAGTTGGGGGGTTGGAGAGGTAAGGGAGCATTTGGCAATGTTTGGAGACATTTTTGTTTGTCATAGCTAGGGGAGGAAGGTGCTACCGGCATCTAGTGAGGAGAGGCCAGGGATGCAGCTAAACACCCAAGAATGCTCAGGACAGCCCCCTACAACAAAGGTGTATCTGGTCCAAAACATCAATAGTGCCAAGGCTGAGAAACCCTGCAGCACAACTGATGTCTGGACCCCACCTCAGGCCAATTACATCAGAATCTCTTGGGAGACAGTGTTGGTATTTAAATAGCAACAACCTTCTCAGATAATTCTATGGTGCACCCAGAGTTGAGAACCTCCAATTTTCATTTTCAGAAAATTGGAAATAACATATATAATTAATAACAAGACACATTACATAAATTTGGCACTTTTATAATAACATATAATTTCTTAGTCCAACAAAGAGATTAGACATCAATAAGAAAAAGACAATGGAAAATGGTATGTGTGTGTATATGTACACACACATATATGATCAAGCTCACTAACAATTAGGGAGATGCAAATTAAAAACAACCATGGAATATAACTTTTCACCTTTCAGATTAATGAATATTAAAAAAGTTGATACTATCCAGCGTTGGCAAAAGTAAATAGAGAAATGAGCCCTTTCTTACTCTTGGCGAAAGTGGAAGTTGGCACATACTACTGGAGGGCAATTGGGCAGCAGTGTCTAACAAAATCCTCTTTTTTTTTTGACACAGAGTCTCACTTTGTTGCCCAGGCTAGAGTGCTGTGGTGTCAGCCTAGCTCACAGCAACCTCAAACTCCTGGGCTCCAGAGATCCTCTTGCCTCAGCCTCCCGAGTAACTGGGACTACAGGCGCACACCACCACGCCCGGCTAATTTTTTCTATTTTTAGTAGAGACCGGGGTCTCACTCTTGCTCAGGCTGGTCTTGAACTCCTAAGCTCAAGTGATCCTCCCGCCTCAGCCTCCCAGAATGCTAGGATTACAGGTGTAAGCCACCATGCCCAGCCTAAAATCTTTTTTTTTTTTAAGATAAGGTCTCGCTCTGTTGCCCAGGCATGAGGGCAGTGGGGCCGCCATAGCTCACTGTAGCCTCAAACTGCTGGGCCCAAGTGATCCTTCTGCCTTAGCCTCCCAAATAGCTGGGACTACAGGCGTGTGCCACCACACCCAGCTAATTTTTCTATTTTTTGTATGGACAGAGTCTCACTATGTTGCTCAGTCTGGTCTTGAACTCTTGACCTCCAGTGATTGTCCTGCTTCAGCCTCCCAAAGTGCTGTGATTTCAGGCATGAGCCACTTCGGCTTGCCCGGGATCTAACAAAATTTAAAAGACATTATTAATTCCACATTTTGTCGACATTAATTCTGTACCTAAAAATTTATAGATTTGCAAAGTATACAGAATTAAGTCAAAGGAGATAGGCATTTTAAATTGTGGTGGTTATTGCCAAACTTATTTCTATCTATTACATATGAATATATGGATATATATACACACATATACAATGTTACTATGTGTGGGCACTGTTCTAAGCATTTTACAAGTTTTATATGTATTTTTAATATATGTGTACCTATATAAAGAGAGCGAGAGCACAAACATTTCATCACTGTGTATAATATCGAGGAGTTTAGAATTACAAAGTGTCCATCAAATGGAAACTAGTTAAAAGATTTTTGCGGCTGGCCCGGTGGCTCACACCTGTAATCCTAGCACTCTGGGAGGCCAAGGCGGGTGGATCGCTCAAGGTCAGGAGTTCGAGACCAGTCTGAGCAAGAGCGAGACCCCGTCTCTACTAAAAACAGAAAGAAATTATCTGGACAACTAAAAAAAATATATATAGAAAAAATTAGCCGGGCATGGTGGCGCATGCCTGTAGTCCCAGCTACTCGGGAGGCTGAGGCAGGAGAATCGCTTGAGCCCAGGAGTCTGAGGTTGCTGTGAGCTAGGCTGACGCCATGGCACTCTAGCCCAGGCAACAGAGCCAGACTCTGTCTCAAAAAAAAAAAAAAAAAGATTTTTGCATACTTACCTAATAGAATACCAGGCAGGCATAGAAAGATAGCTAAGATATATTGTTACGTTAAATAATAAGTTGTTAGACAATAAGATAGTATGATTCCATTTGTGTATATCTAAACCTAGAATATTCTGGAAAGATACACAAGAAGCAGTAGGAGTAGGAGTGAAGTTTAGCAGTAGGAATGGCATGAAGTTTTTTTTTCTTTCCTACCCTTCTGTACTATTTGGGTTTTTTTTTTAACCCTGGGCCTATATTTTTATATAATATAAAATTATTTAACTAGATTATAATATATACATATTTTAATAGAATAATATTTTGTAACAATATCCATGATATACTAGTGAGTGAAAAATTCTACTCCAAAACAATTTATGTGGTTCAAATTCATTTTTAAGACATTCATAGACATAGACCAGAAAGTGCTTTACTATTTGGAAAATTGGTGTTTTCTATGTGCTTTTCGTTATTTTCCCAATTTTCTGAAATGAGCATGTGGTTCTTCTGACATTAGGAATTCTAAAAGCCTACAATAAATGTTATTTTTCTCCTGAAAGTACATCTAACCATAACTGCTAGGACATTGTGCATCGTTCTAGTATAGTAACGTGCAAAAATAACCTGGGTGTTTGCACAATATTTTGCCAGGCATCTGTGGCCAGGCTGTAAAGTGTATCAGCTGGAACGGTGACCCTGTAAGCCCTTTGTTAAAAATGGCACTTCCTCGACACATGGCTCCCAGATGCACTTCATTTCTGGATCTATTTATTTATTGTAAAAAATGTTTCTGCTGCAGAAATTCATTGTTATCTTAAGTTATGGAGAAGGTATTTTCCTCCCAGGGAGGCGAGAGTCTGTATCTCAAAAGGGAAGCAGAGTCCTGAATCCTTCGTTCAACACACATTTCTAGCGTGCAGATTATACTCTGGGCTTTGTTCTGGGGTCTTAGGTGCCAGTGGAACATATAAGGTCGCTGGTCTTACTTAGGAAGCTGACATTCTAGAGGCAGTACACAAGACTTCCTGGTTCATAGACGGCTGTCTTCTCACCGTGTCCCCACATGGGTGAAGGGGCAAGGGAGTTCTCTGGGGCTCTCTTTTTTAAGGGCACTAATCCTATTCATGAGGGCTCTACTCTCATGACCTAATCACTTCCCAGAGGCCCCACCTCCGACTACCATCGCACTGGGGATAGGTTTCAAGATGCAAGGATTTGGGGGCGGGGGGATACAAACATTCCATCGATAGCACACAGAATGCTGGATCCTTCCTCCAGAGTTTCCGATTCAGCAGATCTTGAGCAGAGCCCAGTATACTGCATTTCTAACAAGCTCTCAGGTGCTGCAGCTACTGCTGGGGCAGGGTCACACTTTGAGAGTCACCGCCTAGCCTATCCTTACCAATTCAATGTCATCCCAAGGATATCAGAGTTTAGGCAAAGCTTGTTCATTCATTCATGTATTCAGGGAATAGTTATTAAAAATCTGCCGTGTGCAAGGTGCTATCCTAGGTGCTACATAATCAGTGAAAAACAGACATAATTCGCGCCCTCTAGTCTTGTAGGGCAGTGATTTGCTAGAAGTTCCACAGCTGGTCATAGAGCTAGTAGGTGAATCTCTTCCTTCTCGCTCAAAATCCAGTGCTCAGGCCGGGCGCGGTGGCTCATGCCTGTAATCCTAGCACTCTGGGAGGCCAAGGCGGGCGGATCGTTTGAGCTCAGGAGTTCAAGACCAGCCTGAACAAGAGCGAGACCCCATCTCTACTAAAAATAGAAAGATATTAACTGGACAACTAAAATATATAGAAAAAATTAGCCGGGCATGGTGGTGCATGCCTGTAGTCCCAGCTACTTGGGAGGCTGAGGCAGCAGGATTGCTTCAGCCCAGGAGTTTGAGGTTGCTGTGAGCTAGGCTGACGCCACGGCACTCTAGCCTGGGCAGCAAAGCCAGACTCTGTCTCAAAAAAAAAAAAAAAAAAAATCCAGTGCTCATTCCATTACGCAATCAGCAGCATTAACAAACACGTGGTTACTGTTAATTATTCCCTTCAATATCTATCTTCTAAGGAGGCGACCTCAGAGGTGACACTCAGACCTTTTCTTTGTAGTTGGGTTTGCATTTGCAAGTTTGGAGAAAGAAGCTTCAGTGGAGGCGAGGAATGGGAGGAGCTCTTAGCATTCTCAAGAGGCGAGAGAAAAAGGGAATCCTCCCTGCTAGAAGTTGTAGGAAGAGAGAAATGACTAAGAAGAGACGAAATGACTAAGGAGATGTGGTAGACACAGTGACGTACTACCCAGGTCCCCCTAAGGATGCGAGATTCACTCCCCCAGCCCCTGGGAGTATTGTGGGCTGGCACTCCCCCAGTTGGCAGCTCCCTATGGGGACCACCTCTCCCAAAGAAGCTGCTTCAGCCAAGGTCACACCCCCTTCCTGGGATGCCCATGTTCAATAATCAACAGAGAACCAGGGCTCTTTGTGAGGTCAGCTGAGGCCTTCGATGTGGCTGCATCACAGCTCAGCTTCTCCCTGTGAGTCTTACTTCCTTCCCCAACCTTCCCAAGGACTGGGGTCCCGGAGCCCTCCCTAATAAACATCCTGCATGCTAATCTCCATCTCTGAGTTGGCTTCTCAGGAACCAGACCCGCAATAGGAGTTTCAAGGCATCCATGGAGGGGTGAGTAATCTAAACCTTCTCCTCCTCCCTTTCAAAAACGTTGGTGAAATTGACATCGCTCATTCATGCTTTCCTGAAACAGTATTTGCAGTGGGTTGAATCGTGTCCCCATCCACCCAATTCATGTCCACCTGGAACCCCAGAATAGGACATTGTTTGGAAATAGGGTCTTTGCAGATACAACTAGTTAAGGATCTCAAGCTGAAATTATCCTGGATTTAGGGTGGGCATAAGTCCAGTATCTTATAAGAAGAGGAGATGCTCCCTGTTGGTCTAGTCATGGTTAGGATTCGGAGCTCTTGTAGAAAAGGAGAAACAAGCATGGAAGATGGCCATGTGAACACGCAGGGAGTGCCTGGAGTGATGCCACCACAAGTCTAGCACCAGCAGAAGCTGGAAGAGGCCAGGAAGGATCCTCCCCTAGAGACTTCAGAGGGGGCACGGCAATGCTGACACCTTGACTTGGGACTTCCAGCCGCCAGAACTGTGCAAGAATAAAATGCTATTGTTTAAGCCACCCAGTTGGTGGTGCTTTGTTATGGCAGCCTTAGGAAACTTCTAACAGTATTTTATTTGGAAGAACTTAAAGGGGAAAATGAGGTGACAGCTGAGCGTCACACCAATGGAAATGAAATGCCCATTGCGGGCTGGGCGTGATGGTTCATGCCTGTAATCCTAGCACTCTGGGAGGCTGAGGCAGGCGGATTGTTTGAGCTCAGGAGTTCGAGACCAGCCTGAACAAGAGCAAGACCCAGTCTCTACTAAAAATAGAAAGAAATTAGCTGGACAACTAAAAATAGATAGAAAACTTAGCTGGGCATGGTGGCACATGCCTGTAGTCCCAGCTACTCGGGAGGCTGAGGCAGGAGGATCGCCTGAGCCCAGGAGTTTGAGGTTGCCGTGAGCTAGGCTGACGCCATGGCATTCTAGCCTGGGCAACAGAGTGAGATTCTGTCTCAAAAAAAAAAAAAAAAAGAAAAGAAAAGAAAAGAAATGCCCATGTGGGTGATGGAGCAGGCATTTCAAAAATGCTTGTTGAGCTAAACTAAACTGAATGCTAATAAAGGGAAATGCATAGTTTATTGAAAATCATCTTAGAATAGCTGCTTGATTTATTTCCTTTAGACCTTGGACATGCGGGCCTCTTCTAAATTGCATACTTATGGTATTTCATTCTACACTTGGAAGTATGGAAGAAGCAGTATTCATTTTTGGACAATTTTAGTACCTCTTTAAAAGTCACTAATGAGGTCCCTGTTCTGTGCCACTGTAATGCATGTCCTGATCATTTAAACTAGATTTATAATTTTAAAATGCTCCTGGCCTTTTTTTTTCTTTTTTCCTTTTTTGGGCTACTCCTTTGGGCCCTTCAGGAGCCCCAAGTTCTATTTTTAGATGTCTAGGTGGGTGGATAATATGTGATTTACAAAGACTATTTAAGAGCTCAGCTTAGCATCAAATGTGAGTGTCCTCGCTAGTTCTTGTCTTGTTCGTCTGTAGCTGACAAATCACCACCATAGGCCTCTACTTGCCCTATGCATAAGATGGAGCTCACGCTGCCTTTTCATGAATTGGTAAGAGAATAAAGTGAGTTATTTGATCGGCTCGCACAAGCTCAAGTACTCCTTGGATTACATTTGGAGGTCCAAAGTCATTTCCGAATGCTGCAGGTTAAGCCTTTGGGTCAACATTGTGCAGAGGAGAATGGTGTTTATCAATGATCAGAGACACAAGAAAATGAGTTTCTGAGCTTTATGTGGGTTTAAGAGCTCAGAATGAGGCCCAAGACACTTTCTCTGTTTGATTCTGCCTCCTTCTTCCAATTTAGAGATGCCAACTACAAAAATAATCTTCAATGACGAGCTAAATCAAAGTAAAAATTTCCAATCAGCAAATGTATTGAGTTCTTGCTTGTGTAGGGCTCTCTGATAGGTTCTGCTGGAGGAGGGAGACAACATATGGTTTCTGTAACTGAAGGGGCTTGAGGAGGATCTGTGAATACCCCTTAAAGTGCTAAGAGAGACTGCAGAGCTTGCCTGGGAGTTAAGTCCTCTTCAGTGGCATGCGGCCTGAAGTTCCCGATCTGGTATCCCCTAAAACAGGTTATGCTTATGAGAAATGGCTGCCGACAAGGACGCTTTTGATTGCAGATTAACTCCAGATGGCTTTAACAATACAGAAAAAATTTTAAATCTATTTTCTCACATAACTGAAAGGCTATAGGTAGATCTTACAGGAATGGCTGGATCCAGTGGCTTGCAGAATATTGCCAAGCACCTGCGTTCTTCCAGCCTCTCCATTCTAACTCCCAGAGTGTTGGAATCATCTTCAGGGTCCACCCAATCGTCTTACGGCTGCTTCAGATTTTGTTCTTTTTAGTATATCTCACACCTCCACACCATACCATCCAGGGCAAGAAAGAATGTATCTTCTGATATCTCTTACATGAGTTCTGGGATTCACTGTCTCTTGTTTGATCTGAATATAGCCTTTTGCTGATTCCTGCACCAATTGCTATGGCCAGAAGATAAGAGCCAGGGATCAGAAAGCTCTCAGGAGTCAACCATCTCTCAGCCTCCCTTTCTCAGATGCCACGTGGTCTCTCATCTCTCTCCTGTCAGTGTCTTTGCTTCTTTCTTTCTGCATCTCAGCCTTCTCTATTTTTCTCTGCATGGGATGGAAAGTGTCCTTGAGTTTATGTGGTCTCATTCAGGGGATTGCAGAACCCAGTGGATTCTGTTGTCCTGATTTCAGATCCTGGGAGAAGCAATATGATTGGGCTTAGTAGAATCAGTTTTGACCCCTTGGTCTGGGTACGGTTAAGGACTTGTGATCACATTGTCCAGATATGGAAAAAGGGGGCCACCACTGGAGTTGGGAATGGGGACAAGATAGGTCTCAGGGACTTGGCGCCAGCCCCTAATAACCAGTGAAAAGTAAATGGATGTCCTCCTATGCCAAAATTGGGGGAAGGTCTTCCACTCAGTAGACCTTCTGCAGGTTTCAGTTAAGATTCTCTGGTTGCAAGTGACAGAAATCAACTCTGGCCAACCCAAGCCAAATATATATACATATATGTAAATGTATATGTATCCATGTATATCCATGTACACACTCACACACGTATATATCTGGAATCCTGAGAGAGTGTCTAACTGGGGTGGCCTGGGTCACTAATGTGCTAGATCATTATAATAATAGTTCTCAATGAGTCACACTTTCCTCTGCCCACCCGTCTTGCAGCGTGATGTGGCTGCTCCTCTCTCCATGAGATGGACTCTATTTCTCCACCACCTTGAGTTGGAGTTGGCCTTGCTTGTCTTGACCAACGGAATGTGGCGGACGTGACGGTGTGTGAGCCCCAGAGCCTACGCTTGAAGAAACTGCAGCTTCCGCTCTTGCCCTCCTGGAGTCCTGAGACCACCACACTGTAGCTCTGGACACCTGGAGGATGAGTGAGGTCACAGGGAGGAAAACTGAGGCTGCTCTGATGACAGTCAACACCCACTGCCAGATTTTGAGGGATACCGTATTGGATCTTCCAGCTCAGCCAAGCTTCCAGTTGAATGCAGACACGGGGATGAGCCCAGGTGAGACCCGTGACCTGCCCAAATTGCCAACCCACAGAATCATACGAAATTATAAATTGCTATTGTTTTAAGCCTCCAAGTTTGGGGTTGTTTGTTGCACAGTAACAGCTGAAACCATGGGTCTGGAGAGAAGGGATCTGGTAGGAAAAGCCTTCAGGAACATCTTCTGGCTTCCGCATTATGGGGGCTGCATACTTAGATTTTTCTGCCCTGCCAATTCCTCACAGTCAGGGAGAAGCAGTTCTTTCAAATGCGAGCAAGGTGCTGTTTGAAAGAGAAAAATATATATACCTGACAGTTCGAAAATAACAAATATACACTGTTTTGCTTTTTGTGCTTCTTGTAAACAGAGCTGTGTAAACAGTCTGAGTACCTGTCACATGTTGTCTTAAACTCATCCTTTGGAAATAAATACCACCAGGACGGGCTGATCTGAATTAAATAGACAGAGACTACAGCCTGTGCCATCTGCAGTCCTCCATTTCTTCTCTTGGCCCAATTTGAGAACAAACACATACACACCGAACCACAAGAGAACTACTGATTTAGAACAAATTAAATAAAGCAACATGTAGGAAGTCAAGACTGAGCGCTCCAAGACAGGACCCAGCACACCTACTCCGAGTGTGGAAGACAGGACTAGCCATGTGCTCTACCACTAAATACCCTCGGGTCAGAAGCAGGATTGGCGCGACTTCCATTTATCGAATAAATTCCAACTCAGTGATTCTCATCCAGGGGTGATTTTGCACCCCCAGGGGACATTTGACAATTTTTGGTTGTCACAAGTAGGCAGAGAGGGTAGTGCTACTGGCACCTAGTGGGCTGAGGTCCGGGATCCTTCTTAATTAACATCCTACAATGCCCAGGGTATCCCCCCACGACAAAGAATTATATGGCTTAAAATATCAACAGTGCTGAAGTTGAGAAACCCTGATTTAATAGAAATAGAACTGCCAGATAGAACAGAAGTCATAATCACATCTGTGGGCCTTACAATAATTATAGATGACAACAAAGCCTCATTGTTCAACATGGCATTGTGTATAACACTCTACCATGCTCTAAAACCTTGCTGCCCACCATCCATCCCACGCCTAGGTGTTTACCCAAGAGAATTGAAAACATACCTCCATACAGAAGCTTGCACGTGAATGTTCATAGCAGCATTATTCACAATAGCCCAAATGCGGACACGACCCAAAATCTGTTTACTGGTGAATGGATCAACAAAATGTGGTCTATCCATACTACACAGCCATAAAAAGGCATGAAGTACTGATACACACTACAGCATGGATGAACCTCAAAAACATAATGCTCCATGAAAGAAGCCAGATGCAAAAGATGCATATTGTATGATTGCATTTATATGAAATGCCCAGAAAAAGCAAATTATAAAGACAGAAAGGAGTATAGTGGTTGCCTGGGACTGGGGGTGGGAGCAGGGATTAACTGTAAAGGGGCACAGTAGATCTTAGTGGGGTGGCGAAAATGTTCTAAAACTGGTTTATGGTGAGGACTGCACAACTTGATAAACTTCCTAAAAGGTGTGAAACTGTACACTTACAATGGATCAATTCATCTCTTGATGTCTTAGTTGCATCAGCTGTAAAATTGAGCTAATACATAGCCGAGTCAAAGGACTCGGAAATGAAAGGCTGTGTAAAGTTAGCATAGTGTCTGGTCTATTAGAAGTGCCCCAAATGCAGTGGTAGCTATTATTTTCCAAGTATAAACACAAATGGCTGACCCTTCTTGAATCTAAGTTCAAGTGGCATCAGAGATGCTGTCCTTCTACATATTGATGGCATCACCAGACTATACTCCTTTTGGGTCCTACTGGTATATGGATTGGAGACATTATTTGCCCAAAGTTATGCCTGGAATGGGTTTGCTCCTGTACATTTAAGCCAACCTATAACTGAAAGAAATAAGAAGTTTCTCATGGAGGGCAATTTGGGGCTTATGGTCTGAAACAAAATACTCTTCTAAACAGACCCAATGAGTCTGGGCAACATTCTGGAACTTCATTTCCTCCTATAAGCCCTGGAGTCTCTCTGCCATGTTCTACTGACTATGGTTAAAAAAAATCTGTCTCAACTCTGTGTCCTTAAGGTATGGATAACTTTAAAAATATATTTTTGCTGATTACTCAAACAGTGCATGCTCATTATTAAAGAAATAAATCATGATCAAATTATGTTTTTTTTCTTTTCCAAGACAGAGTCTCACTCTGTCTCCTAGGCTAGAAGGCATGGTCATAGCTCACTGCAGCCTCGAACTCCTGGGCTCAAGCAATCCTCCTGCCTCAGCCTCCCAAGTAGCTGGGACTACATACAGGTGCACGCCACTACACCCAGCTAATATTTAAACGTTTTTTTTTGTAGAGATCGATTCTTGCTATGTTGCCCAGGGTATAACCTAAATGTGGCAAGGCTCCCAGGGAAGCCCTAGCTCTCATCCGTCCACTTCAAGCCTACATTCGGCGCTTAACTGCAATCTTAGGAAACCAGGTTCCAGTCTGCTAGACATTACTAAGGAATATAGCGTTTGTTGAAGACTTTTTAAGTAGGGAGGAAGAGTTACAATGCATACCACATGGCAAAACTTTACAGTAATTCCCTTTAAACATCTTTGTTCTGCTAAAATTTCCTCTCTAAATGTCAACCTCCTCTCCTCCCCCTGCTCCCTCCTTCTCCGTCTTTGTATTCGTTCCCCTTCACAACCTAAATTCTCTTCAATGCTCTGGAACAACTCAGTTCGAGCTCTCAACCTGCCCATCCTACTCAAAAAGATAAAAGCCCAGTAGAAGGCTAAGCTTACTGTGACCCTTTGTTAAAAAGAAAGCAGCTCAAAATCTACCAGTTATTTGTTAAGAATAGCTAGAGGTGGCTGCTGGAGCTGCCTCTCTCGGGCTTATGTGCTCATCTTCTAGTTGTGCATTTAGTGAAGTCATGTTGATAGCTGGAAATTGGCTGTGGTTGAAGTATTTACACCACAGAAATTGGCAAACACTACAAATTAGGTCTTTTTTTTAAAAACCACCTGAGAGCTAGTTCTTAAACATTTACCAACATACAACTGACCCACTCTGAAGGATACATATGAAAGCTTTTATCAAGCAAAAGTAGGTCTCGATCTGCAGAAGGCGGTGCCAGAGCCTGGGTTGGGGGATAATTTTGATGCTGAGAAAATAACATTTTCTCCATATTGTTACATGTGTAATGTAGATAGTGTAATACTCATTTCTTTCCCTTCCCACAGCATGCATTTCCCCCAAGACAACCACTGTTACGTTTTATATATATTTCCCTCATTTTTTTCCAAGCATATATTACCAGGTCTTTGTTATTTGTTTGAGATGACACTGTACATCCTGTTTATATCTTACTCTTTAAAAAATCTAACAAGGTATCTTGGAAATTTTTCTCTGTACACATAAAGTCACTTTTTAAAAATGGATTCATAACATTCAGTTGTGTGATTGTACTATAGTTAATTTAACCAAGTCCCTATTAATGGACATTTGACTTTTTCAGTTATTGTTATTATTATGTTAGGTAAAGTTTACTTTTTCTGTAGGGGAAATACACAGAGGAAGAATTGCTGGGACAAAGAGAAAAATATTTCTCATCTTCATAGATACTGCCAAATCGCACTCCAAAAAGGCTTGTGCTGATTTAGGTTTCCACTGACCATATATGATAAATTTTTAAAAAATGATTTTTCCAGGTAAGATTAAAGGCTCTAACCGTTGATGGCAGCCATAGCTGGGACTTAGCAGTGATGATTTGACTGATTTCCTCAGCAGCCTTTTTTCTCTTTCCCTGGTTCCTTTATTCATGCCATTCCCCTTCCTGGAAATGCCTTTCCCATGTAAATACATCCCACCGATTCTTCCAGATTAATTACAAATCCGTTCTCCAGTCCAGTGGCTTTCAACTGGGGACATTTGGCGATATTTTGGTTGTGAGAACTAGAGGTAGACGCTGCTGCTGGCATCTAGTGGGTAGAGGCCAGGGATGTTGCTAAATATCCCATAATGTTCAGGACAACTCCTCAGAAACAAAGAATTATCCAGCTCCAAATGTCAAAAGTGCTGAGGGTGAGAAACCCTGCGATAGCCAAGTTGATTTCTCCTTTCTCTGCACACTCGATGCTAACTGTCCATTCTTTAGTTCTGGCACTTAATCAATTGCTTTATCTTCTTACTCACTCTCAGTGTCAGTTGAGATTCTTTTATTGGAAGTGATAGAAATTTTAATGTGAGGCCAGGTGCGGCGGCTCATGCCTGTAATCCTAGCACTCTGGGAGGATCACTTGAGGTCAGGAGTTCAAGACCAGCCTGAGCGAGAGGGAGACCCTGTCTCTACAAAAAATAGAAAAATGAGCTGGGTGTGGTGGTGAGTGCCTGTAGTCTCAGCTACTTGGGAGTCTGAGGCAGGAGGATCGCCTGAGCCCAGGAATTTGAGGTTGCAGTGAGCTATGATCATAACACTGAACTCTAGCCAGGGTGACAGTGAGATTCTATCGCAAAACAAAACAAAACAAAACAAAACAAAACAAAACAAAACAAAACAAAACAAAAAAAAGAAAGAAAGAGAGAAAAGAAATTCCAGTGTGAATAAATTTAAATAGTAAAGTGAACTTGTTGGCTCACATAACTAAGAGCTTCTGAGGCCATGCTGATTTCAAGTGAAGCTTGAGCTAGTGATCCAAATGATATCAGTGAGGACTCAGTTTATTTCTAGTTCCTTTTTCCCTCTTAGATGTCATTTTCATTCTAAACTCCCCCTCTCCCACATACTTGTGGTATCAAAATGGGGATAGCCTCTCTAGTTTCCTATCTTCAGATTGTACTGTCCAGGGCTACCTAGCAGACACTATAGCCACATGTGGTTCTTGATAAATGTGGCTAGTCTGAATTGAGAAGTGCTATAGGTGTAAAATATCTGTCTCAGATTTCAAAGACTCACCATGAAAAAAAAAAAGTAAAATATCTATTAATAATTTTTATACTAATTGCACATTATCATATTGAAGTAATAATACTTTGGCTATATTGGGCTCTATTTATTAAATATTTTATTTAATATATTATTAAAATTAATTTTACCTTTTTCTTTTTGCTTTTTAAAATGTGATTACTAGAAAATTGAAATTTGTATATGAGGCTCACGTATTTCTATAGAACATCACTGGTAGAAGAGTAGAGACTCTTCTGGAACCTTCCTCAAGAGAGGAGACTTTTCCTTCTCAGAAACCACAGTAAACATCTCCTTGTCTCCCATTGGCTTTGGTTGGGTTGCTGCTTCAATCATGAACCAATCACTGTAGGGAAAAAGTATGGGCTAAATTGATTGGCTGATGGTGGATACAGACCCATGTCTGGAGAAGGGATTGGATCAGTCCTGGCCCAAAATTTGTGGTTGAGATGTGGGAGGGCGGGGAGGTTCACAAAGGACATTTGGGATTCTGTTTCAGAAGATAGGATAAGGGATATCTACTCTCAACTCCTAGCTTATGCTCGCAGTTGTAGGTAATTAAAAAAAATTTTTGTTGGTCATACAAATAATGCATACTGATTATTGAACACTTCAAGCATGGTGGACAAGAGCTGTCCACTATGCCTTTTAGGTTTACACTCCCTCACCCTCTCTTGGGTAAGACTGTAGAGAAGATTTCATCTGGATTGTAAATATCTTGAGTACCATGCCTCATTATTCTTTGTGTCACCACTCACGTCAGACAATGTGCTTTGGCCCATGGAGGGACCTCCACATACGCACACCTACATTCCCAGAGACAAATATTAATATGTCCACATTGGATAGTATCTGAGCAGTGTGTCCGGTAGAGTAGCAGTGTGGATTCTTGGTTCACGTCCTTGTGTGAGCCCCTTCCCTTGCCTGATCAGGATTTGTGACTTGCTTTTAACCAGAATACGGCAAAGGTGACAGGTCATCACTTCCGTTATTATGTTACGTAAGATTGTCGTGTTTGACTTGCCGAGAGAATCTCTACCTTGCTGGCTTTGAGGAAGCAAGCTGCCGTCGTGTGAGCTGTCTCTGGACGAGGCCACGTGGCAAGGAAATGAGGGAAGCCTCCACTGACGGTCAGCAAGAAACCACAACTACCGCAACCATGTGGGCTTAAAAGCAGATCCTTCCCCAGTCGAACCTTGATATGAGACCACTCTCTGGCCAAGACTTTGCAGCTTTGCAGAGCACTCAGTTAAGCTGTGCCTGAACTCCAGTCCCACAGAAACCGTGAGATAATAAACTCAAGTTGTTTCATGCTGCTAAGTTTGTGGCAATGATGTTACGTGGCAATAGATAACACAGACAGACCCTAGTGACACGCTCCATTCAATTCGTAGCAGGCATTCAGCAGCAACGTCTCATTTTATTGACTTGTATCAGTGAACAGAGAGACGCTCTAGTAGCTCAGAAAACAAAAGACTGCCTCTGTAAATTATCATGGAGAGATAGGCCCCAATTTCTGTCATTGATTGACTGTAATAATGTTTTCCAATAAATCTTAAATCGTGATGACTTCTTGTTCCTTGAAAAATATTAGTCATACGGAGTGAAAAACTGAGTGGAGAATCTCAGAGGTGTTACCTTTTTTTCTTTATTGCTAGAAACGGTTTTTACTTGGCAAAGGAACGGAAGCTGGGAATTATGTTCTTGGAGGCACAAAACCTTTATTTTCAAAGGCTGCTCTTTAGACCCTGGTAATGGTCTAACAGAGAGAAAACTACCTTGGAAGAGCAATCATCTTGAAACCACACCACCCCTGAAGGAGAAATTTCAATTCTAAAAATATACCACCAACCACACCGATTGAAAGAGAAATGCCTAATGCTTGTGGAAAATCTTTATGCCTAGAGAAATTGGCCACATTAAGGCGCCGTCTTGCTTTTATCCTCAGTGAACACAAAGTATGTTGATGCATCAATCCATTGTTCTCTCTTTTTAAGAGTTTTATCTTAAATAAAAGCAAACCGTGGGAGTTCACAAAATCAACTGATTGCCGTTCTCTTATTTCCTGTTTAGGATGCACTAGAATCTTCCGTCTAATATTTGCATATTTCTTCTCTTAAATTTCTGGAATTTATTTGGGTTTATAGATGGCCTGTGTTTTTACACCACAAAATAATATATGTTTGGAGACCTTCATGATATAAGGAGCATCCTAAAGGAGTCTGAGTCTCTCACTTGCCTTTTGTAACAGACAGCTCTAGAGGAGGCAGCAGAACTCAAAGCTAAGAATAAAAAAAGCATCAGGGATTCCATGTTCCAAAGAGAGAAGAAGACAGTTGAGTTCCCCTCTTTTATTAAGAAGGAACCAAACCACTTTACTCTTCACAGCCTTACGCTATCCCAACCTGTATCCCAGGCAGTATGTTGGGGGAGGAATGGAACAAGCAAAGGCGAGGGCTGGTCCTCCTCCTCCCTGTGGGAAACTGTTCTAGAGATGGAGGGTGCCTACCAGAAGGGACAACTATAAGCATCTCATTTTGAGGGTGGTCAGGGTGGCCCACCTGCTTGGGCTACAGACTTGTTGATGAACTCTCTGGGTTTGTGCTTTCTTTCTTAGCTGGTCTCATGCGTTTATTCTTCCCAAAGAATTTTATTTTCAGTTCTTATGTCTCTGCTGCACCTGTCCCCCATCCCTTAGGTTGAGATTTTTTTTTGAATGCTATTTCAATTTGACTCGCATTTCATTTTTTCCAATTTATTGAGGTATAATTTACATACAAGAAAGCACACCATTTTAGGGATACATTTAGATGAGTTTTGAGAAACATATACACCGTGTAACTGCCAGTGTAATTAAGATAGAGAACATTCTCTTTAGCCCCCAAAAGGTCTTTAATGTCCTTTTGCAATCAATCCTCACGCTCATCTCCAACTCCAGCTGCTTTCATTTTTTTCCCCTTTCTAGAATTTTTTGTAAATGCAATCATATAGTAGGCACTCTTTTGTATCTGGCTTCTTTCAGATACATTTGTATCGGCATAATGGTTTGAGATTCATTTATGTAGTTGCTAGGATCAGTAGTGCATTCCTTCTTATTACTGAGTAGATTTCTACCGTATGGATAGAACATGATTTATTTATCTTGCTTTTCATTTTTGTGTTAATCTGGCAATAAAAGGGATTCTTACAGCAGTGATGCTTTTTATCTAGGAACAAACCATACCTTTCCATTCTCTTACTCAAGTCTTGTTTTTATGTCTGTAATCAAGCTTTATAGTTTTCTTTACGTGGCCTCTGCTCTTGCTGCATTTATTTCTAGGAACTTGCTAGTTTATTGTTACTGGATGAGAATCATTTCTCCTTAACACTAGCTCAATGGCTATTGCCAGTATAATGGAAAGCTATTGATTTTTTTTGTGTGTGTACATTGATCTTATATTGGGCTATCATTTGGAATGCTTGTTGGCTCTAATAATTTTTTAGTTCAATCGCTTGGGTTTTTTAGGTTTACAGTTCCCATTAATTACTTGTAAAGAATGATAACATAATCTCTTCTAAAAATGATACCTATTCCTTTTTCTTATAGTTGTGATCTCTGAGAAATGGGAGAAAAATGGGAGAGAGATGGTTGGGGTGCAGGAGTGGAGAGGCAGAGGGAAGGGCAAAAGGAAGCAGCCTGAACTCCTTATGTTCTAGAATCTTCCTTCTAGAAGCAAGACTCAATTAAGTGGACCCTTTGGAACTTAGCTGGGAGTATGAGCCGAGGGAAGGGCAGTTGGAAAAGTCCAAGCAAGAGTCCATTTTCTATGTCAGAAAATTTTGCAGAATGTGTTCCTTTCCCCTAATTTCTAGTCTCTGCCCCAAACATCAAAGGAGCTTTAAAGGGAGTGGGGAGGGGCAGCAGGAAAGAGCAGACCACTCCCCACAGACCATTCTCCCTCCTCCCTCCAGAGCTCAACTTACTAGGGGGAGCTGGCGGAGAAGCTGCACAAGATGGCACTACAAGGGACTTCAGGAAAACTGAAGACACCTGAGAACAACGGGGTTTGCTAGGGATGTCTTTTTAGGGTGGAAAAGGAAGATTCAATAGGGAGCGATTGAAGGAAGAGACTGGCAGAAAATGAAATCGTTTCTTTTTTGGACAGAACATTCAACAAAACCAGTTGCATTTAAAATGTCAGCTGCGCTTGTATTATTCCTATTTTAGGAAGGGTGCAATTAAGAGGAGACTGGAAAACGCATTGCCATTTGGGGTGAAAGCCCATCTCTATAATCTTTGTAGAAGCAGGCCTTTCTGAATCAGACTTGGATCTTGCCTTTCATGGCACTACCAGTTGGGCATCACCAGGTAAATAAAATTATATCTAGGTCTCTGTTAGGATGCACGCGAGTGAAAAATGGGCGCTCCCATGCAGTTCCTCCCTTGGGCCACTAGATAGCGCTTCTGCTTCGATGAGGCAAAATGCTAAACCAAGCAATGGAGGTTTAGAGATAACGAAGCCACTAATGGAAGTAATTTTGAAGACGGGACCCTAAATGCTGTTGGAAAAGAAGTACAGGTGATCAATAGACAGAGCGGAATAAGTGTGATCTGGAGAGTTGCCTGCATTTCGTATGAAAAATTTCTACTGCTGAACAAAGAAATTACAAATAAATAGGCACAATGAGATGCCAATTCATATCCATTAGGATGTCTATTATATATTTTTAAAAAATGGAAAATAACAAGTCTTGGTTAGTAGGCGGAGAAATTGGAGCCCTGATTCACTGCTGGTGGGAATTTAAGATGGTGCAGCCACTTTGCAAAACAGTTTGATGGTTCTTCAAAAAGTTAAGCAGAAAATTGCCGTACGATCCAGCACTTCTACTCTTAGGCATATATATGCCCCAAAGAATTCAATGCTGGGACTCAAACAGATTATTTGTACCCCAGGGTTCATTCAAAAGGTGGAAACAACCCCAATGTCTATCAACAGATGAATGGATAAACAAAATGCAGTATATACGTACAATGGAATATTATTCAGTCATAAAATGGAATGAAGTTCTGATACATGTTATAATGGATGAATCTTGAAAACATGCTAAGTGAAATAAGCCGGACACAAAAGAATACTGTATGATGTGATTCCACTTACCTGAGTTACTAAAATAGGCAAAGTTATAGAGACAGAAAGTAAGATAGAGGTTAAGAAAGTAGAACAGAGGTTAAGAAAGTAGAGTAGAGGTGGCCGGGGGCCGGGAAGAGGGGGAAGATGCAGTGTTATTGTTTAATGGGTACAGAGTTTGTTTGGGACAATGAAAATATTCTGGAAATGGGTAGTGGTCATGATTGCACTACACTGAGAGTGTATTTAAAGCCACTGAATTGTATACACTTAAAAATAGTGAAAATGGAAAAAATTATGTTATGTGTATTTTACCACAATAAAAATAATAAATAAAGCTATGCCCTCTGGTATTCATTCTTGGCCAAGAAACCTGCCCCTTATATTTTATTAGGTAACTAAGAGTTGGAGTCAACAGCCTATAACCAGAAATACAAATGGCCTTTAAACATGTGAAAAGATATTCAACTAAAACTTTAGTGAGATAGGAATTTTTCATCTATCATATTAGCAAAGACAACACATTTTTTTCTTTTTTTAAAAATGTTTGTCTTTTTTTTTGTTTGTTTTTGAGACAGAGTCTTGCTCTGTCACCTGAGCTAGAGTGCAGTGGCATCAGCGTAGCTCACAGCAACCTCAAACTCCTGGGCTCAAGTGATCCTCCTGCCTCAGCCTCCTGAGTAGCTGGGACTACAGTTTGCACCACCACGCCCAGCTAATTTTTTCTATATGTATTTTTAGTTGTCCAGATAATTTCTTTCTATTTTTAGTAGAGTCGGGGGTCTCACGCTTGCTCAGACTGGTCTTGAACTCCTGAGCTCAAACGATCCTCCTACCACAGCCTCCCAGAGTGCTAGGATTACAGACATGCGCCACCGCGCCTGGCTGACAACACATTTTAATAACACACTGTGTTGGGGAAGGTGAATAAAAGGCACTCTCACACAACTCTAGTAGGACTGTAAAATAGTACAGCCACTCTGGGGGTCAATTTAATATTGCAAAACTAAAAACAGACACTAAACAGACACTTTGACCCAGCCAAATCTTTAAAGACATGATTAAGCATCTTGAGATGGGAAGATTACCCTGGATATCACTAAATGCAATCACTTATATTCTTTTAAGAGAGAGCAGAGGGTGATTAGACAACATACAGAGAAGAAGGTGATGGGAAGACATAGCAGAGATTTGAAGATGCTAGCCTTGGAGATTGGAGTGATGTAGCCACAAGCCAAGGAATACTGGCAGCCGCAAATAGTAGGCACTCAAAAAATGTTTATGAGACTGGGCACGGTGGCTCATGCATGTAATTCTAGCATTCTGGGAAGCTGAGGCAGGAGGATGACTTGAGGTCAGGAGTTCAAGACCAGCCTGAGCAAGAGCGAGACCCAGTCTCTACTAAAAATAGAAAAAAATAGCTGGGCATGGTGGTGCTTGCCTGTAATCCCAACTACTCAGGAGGCTGAGGCAGGAGGATTTCTTGAGCCCAGGAGTTTAAGGTTGCAGTGAGCTAGGCTGATGCCACGGCACTCTAGCCCAACTGTAGGTAGCCCAGGCAACAGAGCAAGATTTTGTCCCCCACGCCCACCCCTCCTCCCCCCAAAAAAGAAACAGAAAAATTGCCTGGAAGTGGTGGTATACACCTGTAGTTCCAGCTACTGGGGAGGCTTAGGCAGGAGGATCACTTGAGCCCAGGAGTTTGAGGTTGCTGTGAGCTATGATGATGCCACTGTCACATTAACCAGGGTTACAGAGCAAGACTCTGTCTCCAAAAAAAAAAAAAAAATTTGTTGAGTGAGTGAATCAATGAATGAATGAATGGAGTCTGATGAGCTCTTCCTATTCCTTCTACTAAGGAAATAATCAAATTACTTTAATCCCTCTATTTTCTATTTGTCTCATGAATGATTTTTTTTAAACCCTTCTTTGTCTTTTTTTAAATGTCAATAGATTCAGGAGGTACAATAGATTCAGGAGTTTTGTCACATGGATATATTGTATAATGGTAACGTCTGGGCTTTTAGTACAACCTTGAATGACTTTTATTGGTATCTTTCAGTGTCCTCTCATTCTTCCTCCAGGATGGCTGCTTCTAGATCTTTATTCCAAGTCCTGATTTAAACCTATCACACAATTCTTACAAGTAAAACTTAAAGCAGAGTGGCTTTTATACCTTTAGATTAGCATTTTACTGAATGCACAGGTGCATTCATGCATCTATTCACACATTCATTCAGAGAATACGAATTTATCGTGGGCCTACGATAGCCCAGGCGCTGCGTGAGACACTGAAGATTTTGCCCAGAGCAAGGCGGACATAAGCCTTGCTGTCGTGCAGCAAGAGTGGGTGGGCTTAGGAGAGAGACTTAAAAGTTTAATATTAGATTGACAAGAAGGGAAGAGAGTCAATTTCATAAAAAAGTTACTATTACATACAGACCTAAGATAAACCCAAATGAAAGATACAGAGTATATTTAATCATATTCCCAGGACAAGGTATTTGTCTTCTTGGGGCTCAGCCAAGGTATGAGACATGGTTTGTAATAATTATATACTTTTCATCAATTTCGAGAGATTAACATTCATCTAGTCTCTTTCTGGTATAGTTTTCCAGCCCAACGTCAGTAATAATTATGTTAAGTATCCACAGAGAGAGCAAATGGACCACTACAGGGATTTGATGACTTTTGATTTTGTAGTTGTCCTTAGAGAACAGTTGATTTGATTCAGGTGCCTGATTTTCTCGTATTATAAATGGATTGGGGATTATAAAAGGCTCCTGAAGTCAGCGGGCTGAAGGATTAGAGGTATGTTTTTACAACTTGTAGCATTTTCAAAGAAACACAATTAACAGACATGCCCCAGTGTTGTAGAAAAATTGTCTGGAATCAAACGGCAGGGAGGCTAATTGCCATGTAATTGAGTTTTGTAAATTTCGCTTTCTGCTAAAAGCTTTGTCTAAGAAGGAAAAAAAAAAACCATAGAGAGGAAATCATTCATTCCTTCAAATTTGGAGAAAACATTCAGAAAGCGATGGGGTCAGAGTGAAAGTTCTAATAATAGTTACAATTGTTATAGCATTTAAAATCCTGAAAATGTATTTTGGTTAGTTTATGAGCTCTGCTGCTTTAAGTGAAGTATATTTAATGTATTCATTGGGAATTTGCACATCATACAGTTATAATAAGTGGTTCTCAATCTAGGACAACTTCGTCCCCAAGGGGGCATTTGGCATTGTCTTAGAGACGTCTTTGGTTGTTCCAGGGGGGGTGTGTGTGCTAGTGGGTAGTTGCCAGGGATACGGCAATGTACAGGACAGAGTCTCCACAACAAAGAACCATCCGTCCCCAAATGTCAATATTGCCAAGGATGAGAAACACTGAGTTACAAAGATGTTTCATTCACATTTATATACTGGCTTTAGAATATTTCTTTTACTTTATTTTTTAGAGATAGGCTCTCACTATGTTGCCCAGGCTGGCCTTGAACTCCTGCCCTGTCCCCACCTCTGCCTCTCCACTAGTTGGGACTACTGGTAGGTACCACTGTGGTTGGCAAATTTTCCTTTTACATTTAAAAAATTGAGATATAATTCACATACCATGAAGTTCACTCTCTAAAAGTGTACAATTCAGTGGTTTTTAATGTATTTACAAAGTTGTGCAACCATCATCACTAACTAATTTCAGAGAAATTTTATCACCCCCAAAAGAAACTCTGCATACACCTGTTAGAATGGACAAAATCCAGAACACTGACAGCACCAAATGCTGGAAAGAATACGGAATGACAGGAGCTCTCATTCATTGCTGGTGGGAATTCAAAATGGTACAGCCACTTTGGAAGACAGTTTGGTGGTTTCTTACAAAACTAAACATATTCTCACCATTTCATCCAGCAATCACGTTTCTTGGTATTTACCCAAAAGAGTTGAAAATTTATGTCCACACAAAAACCTGAAAATGTATGTCTATAACAGCTTTATTCACAATTGCTAAAACTTGGAAACCACCAAGAAGTATTTCAGAGCAGCCTGGTCAATATAACAAGGCCCTATCTCTACTGAAAAAAAAAAAATTAGCTGGGTGTGGTGGCACATGCCTGTAATTCCAGCTGCTTGGGAGGCTGAGGCAGGAGGATCACCTGAGCTCAGGAGTTGGAGGTTGCAGTGAGCTGTGATTGTGCCACTGTACTCCAGCCTGGATGACAGAATGAGAGACCCTGTCTCTAAAAAAAAAAAAAAACCAAAACAAAAACCAAGAAGTATTTCAGGTGAGTGCATCAATAAACTCTGGTGCATCCAGACAATGAAATATTATGTAGTGCTAAAAAGAAATGCGCTGTGAAGCCATGAAAAGACATGGAGGAAACTTACAATGCATATTACTAAGCTAAAGAAGCCAATCCGAAAGGGCTATATACTGTACAATTCCAACCATATGCCTTTCTGGAAAAGGCAAAACTATGGAGACGGTAAAAATATCAGTGGGTAGACAGGGTTGGGGAGAGAGAAGGGTAAATAGGCAAAGCACAAAGGGTTTTTAGGGCAATGAAAATACTTTGTATGATACTATAACAGTGAATATATGTCTTTATACACCTGTCCAAAACCACAGAAAGTACAATACGAAGAGTGAACGCTAATGTAAACTATGAATTTGGAGGGATGTTAATGTTTCAGTTCATCGATTGCATAGTAGCAAATATACCACTTTGGCGAGGGAAGTTGATAATGAGGGAGGCTGTGCTCGTGTGGGGGCAGGGGGTAGAAGGAATATCTCTGTACCTTCCTCTCCATTTTGCTGTGAACCTAAAACCTCTCTTAAAAAAATAAGGTCTGAAAACAGAAACAAAAACCACAATGTGATATCACTATACACCTGTTGAAATGGCTGAAATAAAAAATACTGACAATAAAAAAGAAAAAAAGAAAGAAACTCTGTACCCTTCAGTAGTTACTTCTATTCCTTCATCTCCCTAGCCCCTGGCAGCCATTAATCCACCTTTTGTCTCTGTGGATTTACGTATTCTAGATATTTCACGTAAATGGAATCTTACAACATGTGGCCTTTTGCATCTGCATTCTTTCACTGAGTATAATGTTTTTGAGGTCCATTCACATCAAAACATGTATTAGTAGCTCATTCCTTTTTATGGTCAAATAATATTCCATTGCAAGGGTAGACCACCTTTTGTTTATTTATTCATCAGTTGATGAACATTTAGGTAGTTTCCACTTTTGCCTAGTGGTAATAACGCTGTCAGGAACATTTGTGTACATGTTTTTGTGCAGATATATGTTTTCACTTTGTAGGGGCATATACCTGATAAATATACCTTTGTAGGGGCATAGGTGAAATTGTTGAGTCCCATGGTTACTCTACGTTTAATTTTTTGAGAAACTGCCAAACTGTTTTCCAAAGTGACTACATTATTTTTCATTCCCACCAGGAATTTAGGATGGATCAATTTTCTTACACCCTCACCAACACTTGCTACTGTCTGTCTGTTTGATTACAGATATCCTAGGGGATATGAAGTGTTCCTGTGGTTTTTGATTTGCATTTTCCTGATGACTAATGTTGTTGAACACCTTTTCATGTGCTTATTGACTATTTGTGTGTCTTCTTTGGAGAAATGTCTATTCAAATCTTTTGCTTATTTTTAAATTGGATTATTTGCGTTTTTATTGTCGAATTGTAAGAATTCTTTATGCATTTGGATACTGGTCTCTTATCAGATACATGATTTAAAAATACTTTCTCTCAGTTTGTGAGTTGCTAGCTTTAGATTTTGTAAAGCATTTCCACATCTCTTAGCTCTTAAATCTCACCGAAACTAGGCACAAATTTAGGCTCAAAGAGGTTAAATGATGTGTGTAGAATCAGAAGTTAGTTCATTAGTGAATTCAATAAACTTTTATTGAGAGTCTACAAAGGTGATTGTTGGTAGGCTAGAAAGAAGTAAGAATCAGTGTCTAAAATTTGATTTTCATTTGAGTTTAAAACCTCTGCTTAATAGAGCATCATTGAAGTGAGAGAAAGGGAGGGGAAAGAAGGGAAAAGGAGAGAAGAAGAGAAGAGGTCACAAAGCACCATGCTTGTGTGTAAGGCTTGGGAATCTCTTCCTTTTGTATATTTCTCTTTGCTTGAGGCTCCTAATATGAAAACATGAAACATTTATCTTAAGATTCAGTCCTTATTTAAGCTGAGCATAACCCAGACCTCCTTGTTTCCTTCTATTCAATTACTTGGCCATCATCCTCTTTGGTGTCATCGTAGGGGATCACAGAACAAGGCCTGGAAGGCCCATTCCAAGCTAACTTGGCCTCAGCCTGTGTGAGAGTGCGTCCTCCCCACAGGGCAGACTCTTGTTAACATGACAAAGACTGATGATGAAGTCAGGTTGCCAGGTTATCAAATTACAATGAAAAACACATTTTGACATTTGGTTAGTGGTATATCTGCTCTGTCTTGGCAAGAGGTTACTGATGTTGGCTGCCCACTGGGGTCACTTGGGGAGGCTGACCAACCCCTAGTGCCCAGGCTTGATCTGGGAACAATGAAATGAGCATCTCCAAGGGTGGGGCCTAGGCATCAGTATTTTTTAACGCTCCCCATGTGATCCCAATATGCATGCAAGTTTGTGAACAACAGCTCCAGGAATGTCCATATCAGAAACCAAACTGTCAAATGAGCACGGAGTTAGATTTCATCACTTAGTCCACAAACATTTATAAGCATCTATTATGTGCCAGGTGCTGGGACAAACGTAAGTAGAAGTCAGGACAGTTTTGTGGTTATCAAAATGGGCCTTGGAATGAAAGAGCCACTTCAAGTCCTGATTGCACCACGTTCTAGTGTGTGACTTAACTTCTCTCAGCTAAAATTTCTCTGCTACTATTAGTGCCTACTTTAGGGGCTTGCTTGAGAGTTATGTAAGATGATGCAGTCTCCCAAATTTCAAGAATTTTTTTTTAGTTATACCCATGTATCACCTGTACTACCTGTATCAACTGTACTACCTGTACAGTTTACTTAGCATTTTCTTTACTAGCTAATTTTGTCTTCTTAAATATCTCCTTTAGTATCACCCCAAGTGATACTATCTATGAAATACCTGGTTTGATGGACTAGCTATATTTTCTAACTAGCACACAGTAAAATATATAATTTAAAAGATAAATGACATTTGTATGCTACCTGAAAGTGCCTCTCATAGCAGTGTTGGGTACACATCTTTGGGATACAGGGAATACTAGGTGCTTGCAGCTAGAAAGCACTCAGCTAATGATAGTTATTCTTATTATATAGAAGTTTCTTATAGAGAAAATGGCTTGAGGAGCTCTTCCTTGCCAAGGGGACCAGAATAACTTTGCCTTTTTATATCTAGAATGGAGTTAGCAACTCAATTCTTTTTTTTTTTTTTTTTTTTTTGAGACAGAGTCTTGCTCTGTTGCCTGGGCTAGAGTGCCGTGGTGTCAGCCTAGCTCACAGCAACCTCAAACTCCTGAGCTCAAGCGATCCTTCGGCCTCAGCCTCCCGAGTAGCTGGGACTAACAGGCATGCGCCACCATGCCCAGCTAATTTATACATATATATTTTTAGTTGTCCAGATCATTTCTTTCTACTTTTTAGTAGAGACGGGGGAGGGGGGGGTCTCGCTCTTGGTCAGACTGGTCTCGAACTCCTGACCTTGAGTGATCCACCCGCCTCAGCCTCCCAGAGTGCTAGGATTACAGGCGTGAGCCACCGCGCCCGGCCGCATCTCAATTCTTAATGTTCCGCTAACTCTTGTTTGAGTCTTGCAGTCATTCCTTCTATTCTTTTCAGGTGCCTGGGAGTATCTCTGTTTCTGCCATATCCCAGTTGAATGCTCTAAGCCTGAGGTCCCCATCCCCTGGGCCACGAACAGGTACTGGTCTGTGCCCTGTTAGGAACTGGGTGCACGACAGGAGATGAGCAGAAGGTGAGCTAGCAAAGCTTCATCTGTATTTACAACTCCCCATTGCTTGCATCACCGCCTGAGCTCCGCCTTCTATCAAATTAGCAGCAGCATTAGATTTTCATAGGAGCTCGAACCCTACTGTAAACTGTGCATGTGAGGGATCTAGGTTGTGCTCCTTATGAGAATCTAATGCCTGATGATCTGAGGTGGAGCTGAGGCGGTGATGCTAGCACTGGGGAGCGGCTGCCAATACAGATTATCATTGGCAGAGAGGTTTGACTGCACAGAGACCATAATAAATCACCGTCTCCCATTACCCCCAGATGGGACCTTCTAGTTGTAGGAAAGCAAGCTCAGGGCTCCCACTGATTCTGCATTATGGTGAGTTGTATGATTATTTTATTATACATTACAAGTAATAATAATAGACATAAAGTGCACAATGAATGGAATGCACTTGAATCATCCTGAAACCATCCCTCTCTTCCCTCCCCCCGTGGAAAAATTGTCTTCCATGAAAACGGTCGCTGGTGCCAAAAAGGTTGGGGCAATCACATTTCCTATACTTTCAAATTTCGGGCAGGAGAGTTGGCTGTCACATACCACTTGCCCTCTGCTTGGTTGTCACAGCCCTCTGTACCCTCCACAGCCATAGGGACTTATTACAATTTTCCACAATTGTTTGCCAACAGCTCCATTTGCCCAACTCAACTTTTCAGCAGCAGACACGGAGGGTGTCTTTTTCATTTTGGTATCCCCAGTGCTTGATACAATAAATTTCTACTGAATAAATGAATAAGTGAATGCAAGAATGTCATACTGTCCTTTATCAGGACCCAGTTATGATGATGTTCTTCCATAATTCCCATCACAACGATCATCATGAATTCACGTTTAGGTGTTTAGCAAATGACTAGTCATAGATTCGCTTTGTGCAAGAACAAACATAAAGTCTCAGGTTTCCTATCAGCCTAGTTTTTTTTTTTTGGAGACAGAGTCTTGCTTGTTGCCCCAAGTAGAGTGCAGTGGAGTCATCTTAGCTCATTGCAACCTCAAACTCTTGGGCTGAAGCCATCCTCCTGCCTCAGCCTCCCGAGTAGCTGGGACATGCCACAGCACCTGTCTAATTTTTCTATTTTTAGCAGAGACAGGGTCTCATTTTTGCTAAGCCTGGTCTCAGACTCTTGAGCTCAAGTAATCCTCCTGCCTCGCCTCCCAGAGTGCTAGGATTACAGGCATGGGTCAGTCTAGTTTTAATGACAGTTTGTCCTGTTTGGCAGCATCTTAACACTTTAGTATCGGCACAACCACTGTTGGTCCCTTATTCTTTTTCCCCAAAAACTTTCTGTGCAGTTACTACTCCTGAAAGAAAATTGTTAGAGTTAATGTGGCTTTTGCTTTGTGTTTCTTTATTCATTTTATTTGTTCCTTATTCCTTGTCCTGTTTCACAGCGGTTTTACAGAGGCTGATAATTGTTCTCATGGGAAATTATTAATAGTAGGCTATCTAGGCAGTGCAAAACAGTGCTGTTAACATTGCGTCCTAATTTAGGATGAACATGTTCCAAAATTCTGGTAAAGACTTCTATTTGTGATGCCTGGAAACTAACATATTTGGCTGGAAGAGAAAAATAAGCAGATGCATTGACTAGATCAACAGTCACAGCTTTTCTGAGATTCTTTATATCAAATCAATAGTTGGCTTCCACGTTCTACAATCTACATCCCATATCCCCTCATGTTGCCATCCCCAAACTTTGGTTAACCTCTTCATGTCATTAGAAGCACCTCTTATGCATTTTTTGGGGGCTGGGTCAGTCCTTGCAACATGACAAAAGCAGAGGCTGGATAATTTCTTATGCCTTTTAAGAAGCAGGTTTTGTGTCAAAGAAAGGATTTTGGAGTTAGGCCAGAAGTTCCAAACCCAGCTCCACCACCTAAAGCTGCAAGACACACGATTTTTTTTTCGTTTTTTTTGGTTACACCTCCTCACCTACAGAAGGACCCCACGATTAATCACTCTACTTCTCTCAGCTTCAGTTTTCCCACCTGTAAAATGTAGATTATAGTTCCTCTGTCCCAGGGCTGTGGGAAGGATTAAATGAGAAAAGGTATTTGATAAATGGGGGGGCTTGGTATATAGTAGTGACCATTAGTGTCTGGGAACAAGAAGTCAGTTATGTTTGGAAATAAAGAGTTTATTAAGCAAATTTGTAGCTTTGGTTTTGTGCTGATGTTTGTATATGTGTATGTGATAACGTATCTGTGGTTCTATCTAGTGTAGGGTTTAGGAGAGTACGGAAAGGACTGTCTTTCTCCTTTAAAATTTTTTACATACATGAATAGAACACATACACACACACAATTTAATTATTATAAAGCAATATCCATATTATTGCCATCCAGGTTAAGAAATAGATCATAGCAGCATCCTTACACCCTAAAAAGCCTCCATCCTAACCCCAGGTAGCTACAAAAGTCAGGAGTCTTTTGCTTTCTTTATGGTTTCACCACTTGTATATACATCCCTCCCTAAACAACATTGCTTTGTTTTGTCTGTTTTTGAAATTTATATTAGTGGAATCATACTTTATTGTCTTGCTTCCTTCACTGGGCAGTGTTTTGAGACTCATTATGGTTAGCTGTAGTTTATTCCTTTCCATTGCTGTATGAAAACACTGCAATACGAAATTTTATCCTTTCTACTGCTGATGGGCGTTTGGGTTGCTTCCAGTTCTTTGCCATTATGTTGTACAATACTATTTTGTATTGCGTATTCTTGTACATGTCTCCCGGTTTACTTAATTAAGAGTTTCTCTAAGGTAGAGAAACTCCTCCCAGGAATTGTCATAGATTGCACAAATCTTCAATGTTAGCAAATGGTGCCAAATTCTTTTTCAAAGAGATTTTACCAATTTACACTCCCATCAGCTATGTACTGTATGCGTGTAGCTCCACATCTTCAAACACTGTCAGATTTTTTTTTCAGCCCCTAATGAAAACATTTGCTGCTTCAGCTGTGGCAGAGAACCAGTTGGTTTTTCCCAAAGTAACGAGTACTTCTACTTTAGTCATGTGAGAGGGACAAGAAGCCCAGGAGGAGCGATGCGGCTGTCTTCCTCCTCGCAGGTGGCTGAGAGCAGGGGACAGCGCCCCGGCGACCTCCTCAGGGATGCTAGACAAACAGGCGCGTCCCCAAACACTGCATCCTGCGTAACCGCCAATTTCAAACTTCCAAGACCTGCCCTGCCGCGTTTGCCCTTCCCTTTTTCCTATTGGTCGCTAGTCAAACGAAGAAATAATTTGATTGGCTCTGCCCTTCACTTCCTCCGTCCCTTTAAGGGCTTGGGCGGGGCCTGGCTGAGACGAGACTGTCTATCATAGCAACGGGCGCTCTGATTGGTCCAAACACAGCTGAGACCCGCCCACGCCGCTCCCCGGGTTCAAACGCGGCGGCGGGAGGCGTAGGGCGCCGCAGAGCGTAGACTGGTCGGGTCCGCGGAGCGTGAGTCTGGAGCCCTCACACCCCCCAATTCTCCTCTACCCTGCTCTGCAAGGCCGGGGAAGGGCCGCCTCCACCCACACCAGTCCCGGCTGTCCCTCCCGCCGCGGGGTGGGCGGCGGGCGGCGGGGAGGGTCTTCCCGGGCTGACCGAGCGCGCGCCCACCCTCCACGGGGCGGCTCGGGCCGCCAGGGGTGGGGCGGGAGGAAGAGTTCCTCTGCTGAGCCGGGTGGGGTCCGTTCGGCTCTGCCTCCTGTCAGCATTTCCTGCATTATTCTGTCTAGTGGAGTCCGGCAGCTCCTTATTTTCAGTGTGACCTTGACAATTTGCTTAACCTCCTTGCGTCAGTGTCTGCATACTCCCGGCGCCCACCTCGTCACCTCCTTCCACTCTCCCCCCTTTCACTCTGCACCAGCCGCTCTGGCCTCCCTGTTCTCGTTGGAGAGGCCGGCTATCCTGCCTCAGGGTATTGCCTTGGCTGGTCCCTCTGCCAGAGGTACCTTTCTTTTCCCAGATAGCAGCAGGGCTTGCTGGTCACTGCCTTCAGGTCTTGGTTCAAATGTTACCTTCTCAGTGAAGTCTGCTTTGACCACACTGTAAAACATTGCACTTTCCGTTCCAATTGCCCTTACCTTGCTCCTTTTTTTTTTTTTTAAAACCCCAAAACACTTATCACCTTCCAATATACTATGTAGTTTGCTTATTTCAGTCATTTAGTTAATTATTTGTTCACACCTACTATGTGCCAGGCTGTGTGTCCCCGGGAACAAAAATCCCTGCCCTGTGGAGCTTACATTTTACATTCTAAGGGAGGTGGATAATAAACACATTTATAAGTAAGAGAGTATGTTAGATGAGTGTATCACCTCCTGTTACAGTGAGTTAAATTTGAGTTTTTAATCTCCGTGACCAGACTGAGCTGCTTACGACTAGAGCAACAGCTGATTTTCATCTCCCTGTTATCTTGAGGGAGGTCAGGATCTCACAAGCCCTTCCTGCTCAGAATGTCAGTACACACCTGACGTTTCCACTATCCCTTCAGCAATGGTGGAGAGATGTTGAAGTTCAAGTATGGAGCACGGAATCTACTGGATGCTGGTGCCTTGGAACCCATTGCCAGCCGGGCCTCCAGGCTGAATCTTTTCTTCCAGGTAACTGGCTGCTCTACAACTTTGCTCACCTGTGTTTGTTTTCTTGGAACCTCCTTGTTGTTCACCTTTGCTTTTGTTTAGGACAGAGGCTGATAGTGTAGGAGAAATCCTATTTGGAGTTTTATATACAAATTGTACTGGAAAAAGGAGTCACTGTGCAGACTGAAGTAGCTAGCTGAACTTGAACTTGCCCATAAAGGGAAATCTTTTTATATTTCTCACACTTCACACTTCCATACTAAAGTTTGTCCCCTTATTAAAGAAAGAAAAACAAGCGAACAAAGGCACTTTTTAAACCACAATTTCCATAGGTATAATACTGTTGTTTTTCATTGAGGGGATATTTACTTTTTTTTGAGACAAAGTCTCACTGTGTTGCCTGGGCTAGAGTGCTGTGGCGTCAGCCTAGCTCACAGCAACCTCAAACTCCTGGGCTCAGGTGATCCTTCTACCTCAGCCTCCTGAGTAGCTGGGACTACAGGCATGTGCCACCATGCCCGGCTAATTTTTTCTATATATTTTTAGTTGTCCAATTAATTTCTTTCTAATTTTAGTAGAGA